>JAKNSH010306708.1:0-19517 GCA_027790015.1 Cymbopogon flexuosus
ATATAGACATGGACATGGATCGTCGCATGTCTTATCACCTGGACTCCCTTTAATTATGAGACACGCCATATATTCTCCTCCTCCAGTGTTGTTGTGGTTAGCTTTTGTTCCCTTGTTGCATGCAACACCATTGCGTGCGTAAAGGTGACATGACATACGAGTGTGTCTCGTAGGAGTACATGCATCTATCAAAGGGCAGCCAGCACCTATGATTGTTCTACCCAATGCAACAACTTTCAAAAGGAGAAGGCAATACACAATTACACTACACATACAAGTAGAGAAGATCAGAGAGGAGAAAAACGAAGACGTCAATACTCGCTCTGTTTCTAAAACAGTGTCGCCGTGGTATGCGTGTCACAAGTTTCACTCAATTTATAGAACATACATGCAACATTTATATCTCCAAATAAATTTATTAAAAAACTAAATTCAAAGATCTTTTTAATGCTATTAATTATGATACTAATCGATGATAATTATTGTTTATAAAAATTATCGGCTATTGTTTCTCAGGAAGCGAAGCGACTATTATTTAGGGATGAAGAGAGTATGCAAGTAGTATATAAATAGTATATAGGAGCAGCTTGCTAGTACCTCATATATATGAATAAAGCACAAAAAAAAGCCATGGATGGATGCATGCATGACACATACTGCTTGTTTGTCAAACCTTAGAAATACTAAAAAGCTAGTGTTGTGCTTTTGATCTACTACTATAGTCTGTCGTCTCTCCCCTCCCTACTATCTTTTGAGCGAGTGCATAAAGACAGTGATCGATCGACAAGCTTGGGAGCCAAGGGAGATGAGATGAGTGACAGACTGAGTGAGAGGGGGGTGGCCACAGCCCAGCACCAGCAGGCCAACACTCACATTTGTCACCCATGCAAGAGAGAAAAAGAGAAAGAGAATGAGAGACGCCGGGGAACAAAAGGGTTTTTATTGGGAAGTGATGGTTGGTGCTTCCTCAGTCCTCATGCCAAGAAAGCTGTTTTTTTAGGGCAAAAGGAACTGAGAGGGTCCTGCTCGTGCATGCTAGGGTTTATAGGGTCGTGCATGTTAGTAATGTGTGTGTGAACTGTGAAAGAAGAGCACTGACTGAGCCTGACAGCCTGAGCACACTGAAATGTGTGGCCATTTGGCTACACGATCTTGACAAATCTCTTTTGGGGTCGATTTGAAAGGCTATGTTTGTAAGGATGCATGCAAAGGGGCAGGAGAGTGCCTTTTGCTTCTCTTACTTTGAGGCCACTACTCCATCAGCTTGCTGTGTGTGCGCCCCCCTCGCTCTCCTTTTTGTTATCTAGCCCAAAAAAAAAAAGCTGCCTGCCAAAAAGCATATCAATAACCGTGGACTCCTCCTACGTACCTAGGGTCGTTATCTTAACTCGATTGAGTAATAACTACGAAGGATCCATGAACAATGATAGAAATCCTTATGTATAGCGCAAGAGTTTAAACAACATATACCATAACCCATATGCATCCATGATTCTCACAGAATTGCAATTTGTTTTACTTTTAACAAGAGATGCACCACACGGCGCATGTATCAAAAAAAAAAAAAACGAGACCCAACCTAGGAGGAACTTGGTGGTTTTTCATTAAGAAGAGAAATAGGCACCCAAATTCTGTCAAGACAAGATTCGAACCTAGGTGGTTGGGTGCATTGCCACACCTCTCACCCAACCTCCCTACATGTCTATCAACAAAGAAGAAAATACTCCTTCTCCAATATAAGTTATAAAATGTTTTGTTTTCTTTTCTATGGGAACGTTTGATGCAGCTTCACCAGAAGCTTCATGAGTTGTTTTGAGATTTTTTTCAAACATCCTTTTTTAAAAAAACAAATTATGGGATGAAACCTCTTTATTATTATGCTCTCATAGATGAATGGGCAGTGATGAAGTTGAAATATCTTGAAGTTCACGAAGTCACCACAGGCGCCTCGCTGTCGACGGGGACGTCGCCTACCACTTAATGCATCGCACCGGAAAATCCCGAGAAAATCTCAAAAAAAGGTGTGGGCACCAGAATTTGAACCCAACTAGCTGATCTATGATTGAATTGTGCCAAATGGGTTCCATCTATTGTGTTTCTAGATATACTACGTATATATGTAAGTGCATAGGAAAAGCTAGGTATTTAAGCTTTAATTACTAAGATCAAAAGCTTTAATAAATAAATAATATGATATATTATATATAATTGATTGATAATAAAATTCAACATCTTAAGCTGAAGTTTTGACTAAACGTATATTGAAGATAAAAGAGGTGCCATGCAATTGAAATGTCTGAGTTAGAAAATGAGCAAATTGATATTATTAGGTGCAGATATTGAACATGAGCATCTTATGCTTATTTATCCTAAGATTCTAGCTTGTGCGACAGAAGAGATGGAATATATATATTATATAATATTACCTCCGTCTAAAAAAACAACTATAGTAAATGTGCCTGTTAAAGTGGTTCAAGTTTGATCAAGTTTAGAGTGAATAATATTTCATTTGTCTCCAAATCAGTTTATTATGAAAATATATTCCATAGTTGATCTAATAATACACGTTTGTAAAATATTATTAGTTTTTTCTTGTAAAATTCCGAAAAAAAAATAAAAGCATTTGATTCCTCCAAATTTGCAATTTCTTTCATGGACGAACGGAGTAGTGTAGTGGTATTGACGACACCGGACCACCACATGTTTTTCGTTGATCATGTAGGCGGTCAGTGGTATTGACTACCTTATACACTAATGTTCTACACCTAAATTCTTAACTACTACTCCATTAGACTTACGTTTGATCGCCTTTTGACGAGCAATTAGTGGGTAAGCATGCAATTGAACTGTGATGAAGTCTAGTACTGAACAACACGGGCATGTACATGTCAGTGTCCTGAATTACTCAAGCCCAAACTTTTTGGGTTCTCAGGAGTCAGGACCATCAAATTAACTTCGGTGCATCAGACTGATTAACTGTTAATTAATTAATGCAGTACCCCATCATTAGAATAGTGCCTCAGCAATGAGAGGCAACAAGCTTAGGCTGCTCAGCTGCAGGCCTGCAGTCCAACTGAAACATCCACACTATGCTTGCAACTGGTCAGATCTCAGCCACTACTACGTACTAGATTAGATAGCAGCAGCTAGCTATAGCTCCACCGAGCGCCATTGCCATTCCATGACCCGGCAAAAGCACTCAATTGCATTGCACACTGCCTGCAAGCATTCATTCATTCCCCAGTTATCCAATGCAAGATCTCCATCCTGCAGTCAGCTTTCGTGCCCATCGCGAGCACTGCTGCCTGCCGTTCTGAAGCAACAGGACACGGGCATGAATGCAACGATGCGCTTTCCCTTGAATTATTACGGCCTTGATATGATGTACCCGCCTGTTTCCGTTCCCAGAAACCTTCTCCAGTTCTCCTGCGCTGCTTGTGTTGTGTGCATGATCTGTTGTGCCTGCTGGGTGATAGTGATGCAGGAACTGATGATCGTTAGTAGAAAAATGCTTGCTTGCCAACATGTTGTAGGAGCTCCCTGAGCCCTGATGATCGATGCCAACGACTTTTGAAGACGTCGAAAGTTGAACAAATGATTTGCTGCGAGTCTTTCTTTATTTGTCAACAAGAACTCTGCTGATTGAGAAACACATGGCAGTTTTTAGCCTTTCAATAGCAGTTTGCTTCTTGCATCACTTCCGGTGCAATTATAGAGCTAGCTAGTATAGCAGTAGTATAAACAATATTCAAATAATTAACCACCAAGAGCAAGAGGTATCAAGTTTTTTTTTTCTTTTTTGAGGAATAAGAGGTATGATGTTAGTTGTCTAATAAGCATTGATCTAGGCATACCCAAACATAATTGGTTCTGATAAATTAAAACAAAATTAGGAAGCAAATAGGCACAACTAGCATGTATTCAAGCTGGTAGCCATAATCATACTGTGAATAAGCTGTTAGCTGCTGAGGAAATAATCATCATGGCATCAATATTGTAATAGCAAAAAAAAACACACACACAGTTATATCTGTAGATGTTTCAGAGAAAATGTAAAAAAGAAGAACAAGGTCAGCCAAGGTTGATTTAAGCAATCCTTCGATAGTGACAACCGATAGCGAGTGTCAGTCAGTTTTGGTTGACGAAAAAAAAAAAAGCAAATCAATAGCTGCTTTTGTTCCAGAAAGACAAATAATGAAAAAAAAAGGGAGCCACCCATGAACACCTCATCTTGGATTAACCGGTGTTTCCTTAACGCCTCTACATCCTCATTGGTCGTCCACACGAATTTCCCGCCGGAAACTTTTCGTCCTCTTTTCCACGGGCACAATATGTGATCATGAGCTAAAGCCTGCATTTGTGGGGCTTAGTGGAATTGGCATCCCTTTGGACACAAGGCACATCACCAAAGCCCAAGAAAAAGATGCAAGCTTTCTCTCTCTCCTTGGCTCATGCTCATGCTTTGCCCCCTAACACCAGAGCTAAGTGCATGCTCCAAATGCAATGTGCTCATAAAACTAACATATCACACACACCCGGCCACCAATTAAGTACTCTCTCTCTGATGGCATTTGAGGCCCCCCTAAAAGGCTCTTTTGTTGTTTATTTGTTCTTGGAATTTTGTCGGTCCAAATTAATGGCGCACTTTAGTTATTAGCTGTCACGCATATTATGTGTTCTAATTCTAAATTAAGTGATAACACCTTTTGCATGCGTCTTGTTTTTTTTAATGTCCAAGTTGAGTTACATTGGATTCTGATTGTGATTTATTTCTTTATCATCATATTATTAATTCTCTCATGTAAGTACAAAAAATCTTTTTGGGGCCATGTAGCATGTGTGTATACACCCCTTGGATGGATTATTGATGCTTCTTTTCTGTGGGCGGTAGAACTAGAAACAAGTGTAGCTTCTAAGCAACATGTACTACATACCGATCGACCAGGAGCCTTTTCTTTGAGAATTTTTGGATCTAAAGACCAGAGGTCACCAACTCACAACGGGTTCTGCAAATGAAAAGATAGGAGGCTTTTCTTTTGAAGGAAAAAAAAAAGTAGCTTTAGTGTTCTTCGTCCCTTTTTACTGTCTGCCACGCGTGCCACTTCTCTCGCTTTCTTTGTGGTCTCCTTATTTCAGCTGGCTTTCATTTACCTGAAAAACATGTTTTTTTTTACACCAACAAGTTTGTTTCTTTTACATAGCTCTGAAATGAAAAAGATCGAAACAGCATGTGGAGTATATATGTAGCAAATGTGTATATACTATATAGATACAAAAACATATAAACCAAGATGCAGCAAAATCCAAACGCAAACGAACAATTCAGACTGCAGAAAAAGGAGTCATGATGTGCCAAGTCTCTGAATATTCCCCGACCTCTCAGTGGGGGCCTAGCTTCTTCCTTGCAAGAGCCTGCACACACACGAGCTGCACAGCATAGTATTTGCATGCGTTGGATTAACAAAAACAAAAAGGAATTACAGTAAGGACGAGCTAGCGACAGTAGGACTAGTACGCTGGTGGCACTGAGCAGTGGGACCGCCCCGGCGCATCATCTAGGGTGCAGTGCAGAGAGGCAGAGACATTCCCCTTGGGCAGCGGCGCAGCGCCAGCAGAGAGCAGAGATCGATGGCAGGGTATATTCACCGCACGGCCCCGCCCGCCGGCAGCAGTCGCACTCGCACAGCTCACGCTGCCATGCCACGGCATGGCGAGCCGAGAACAGTAAAAGAGGCCGCGTGAATTGGTGCGGCATGGGGCCGGTGGCCGGCGGCCGGCCGGGGCGTGGCGGGGCTCGGCGTGCGCTGCGCGCGCCGGGGCGGTGTCGGCCGGGCGCGCGGCAAAAGCCTGGGCGGGCACGCGCACCGCGGCTGCTGCTTTTGGCTGGACCACCGGCGCGCCGCGCGCGCGCGCGTCCATGCGGTGCGTACGCATGCATGCCACGGGCCACGGCGCACCACACCATGCCATGGCATGCGTGTGTCCAAAGTGTCCGTCCGGCCAGCGCGCGCAAACGATAGCGGGCACCGCGCGGCGCGGCGCGGCATGCACAGGCACAGGCTAGGTAACAATGCGCGCAGGACAGGAGCGGCATCGCCGGCTTTGGCTAGTGGCACGTCCCTTTTGCATCGGCGCTGGCACGGCACAGCGCAACACGCAGCGCACGGGTACACAACCAAGCAAGCAAGGCTCGCTTTCAAAACTTCAAAGTGCGTGCATATGCATGCCAGCATCTGGATCTGTCTGGACCTCCTCCTGATGAGGTGGTATGCCAAATAAATGAGCTTAGATGTAAATGAATTAATTTATCTCTGGTGAGTTCATAACCAATCCAAACTGACTAAATTTGTGATATATCATAGAGCTGTTTATTAAGCACAATAAAAAAAATTGAACTACTAACTATTACCAAATCTGATTTCCATGTTTTAATTCATCGGCAGAGACAATGCTTGTGAAGGTTTTGATGTTTGACAAGATTGACATGCGGAGATACAGTACTCCCTCCGTTTTAAATTGTAAGTCATTCCAAAAATCTTGGAGAGTCAAATCTTATAAAGTTTGATCAAATTTATAAGATAGGATAATAACAATTACGATGTCAAATAAGTATTATTGGATTCTTCGTTAGCTATATTTTCGTAGTATACCTGTTCGATGTTATAGAACTTTGTAATTCTCTCTCAACAATCTTGGTCAAACTTAAAATGTTTTGACTCTCCAAGAATCTTGGAATGACTTACAATTTGGAACGGAGGGAGTAGTTGAACTCAGTCTAGGTGTCTAAGAAAGTTCAATTATCTCTGAGAGTCAACAGAACCCACTTCCAATTTGCATTTTTTTTAAAAAAAAACTTCAACAAATTTCTATCTCAATTCCTAATCTTTATTCTCACATGGAAAATGAATCCAACCGCAGGGAAATATATGCATGCATCAATTGGCCAATCTAGAGCTCAAAGGACGTGGGAAAAAATAAAGAGTAGGGTAAGGTTTCAAACAAATATATAAGAGAGCATCAAAATCCGTTTTTTGAATGAGTCGTTAAGTGATCTAGCAATGAAAATCAGCTTTAACTGGCTTCTCCAACCAACTAACCGTTACATACTGAAAATTATCAAAATCAGCCTAGGCGGTTTTCCCAATCAACTCTCATTTTTGTGCTAATAATCAATCATATTTCTCACTTGGGTTGTTTCGACATTTCTAGACTTCATTTAGAATTGGTGTTGTATCACCATTAATACTATGGCATACCTATGCTCATATTGAAAGTGATGTAAATAATCCATAATTGAGCCTCTTATTCTTCAAATATCATTGTTGCTTCAATATCTTCATCACTTGAGGCTATCCAACACATTTCTTGACATGAGCATAACCACCTTGAGTCGTGAATTAGGATCTTTCAGACCATCTGATCAAGACTTGAGGTTTCAACTAAAAGACACTTCAACATAATCCAACAATGATTTGGTCCATCACACAAAGTATCTTGCATTGACTCAATGCATTTACTCTCTTCTTGGCATGGTCCATCAATCTCCAAGTTATCAATTACCCTTCACCTTCTAGTACCTAGAGCTCCTTTTCTTTCTATCTTCACTCTATTAAGCCATCAAGTCATATGATGCCTTCTTGAACAACTAGATTTTGTGATATCATTCAAGCTTCAAATATCGATTGATAATCATGAAAACCATTTTCACCATTTTTGATTTAAACTAACGAGCTTCATAACTGAAACCATCCTATATGTAATCAGTTAGGTCTCATCTTCATTATTTGACACCCTTGCTTGTAAATTTCATCAATTATGACACCCATTTTGAACATTGCACGATGTGATCAAGCTTCACATGTCCATCAAACTATGTACCCTTTCCCCCCCTATTTTCATCACATGCTTGTCATTTACGCATCTTATTATCATCTAATCTTGGACTCATTTCTCATTTGCATGCCATTTTCTTCATTTGAGCCTAACCACAATAAATCATACTTGGGACTAAACACCTGCAACCCTCATGAAATGCATTAGTCTTTTAGTTGAGTTGTAGTTCAATGTAAAAAAAAATCCATTTAGGGCCTGGATGCACTTTCAATAGTCTATAGCAAATAATTATTGTAGGTACGGTTTGCCATTTTTGTTGATTTTATTTATTTTTATTCTTTGTAATCTGAGTTTTTTAAAATTTGATGAGCTTTGGGTTGATCCAATGATACAGGAAAATAGAAAAATTGCTTTACTATATAGAACTACTATTACAACCAGTCAACTAGGGTGTGTAGGATTATATATATGACAAGATGAATTCCATTCCTAACGGTGCAACCATGAGTCCATCTCAACACTTCGTTGTATCGTTTCTGTGGTTGATAACTCGGCTAATGCTGACGTGTTATGAGAAAAAAATATTGTATCATAGCAAGCCGGACTGATACGTTCAAGCGACTGGCCTAATGAGTAATGCTCATATATTTAGCAAACTATTAATTCATGGACAGACACCGACATGTTTATAATGGCTTGGTCCAGCCCCAATCTAGTGTTTAGGATCAGTTTTAGACTGGACACGTCCTGCCAAAGGAACAAATGCAGCGCAAGGACACTACACTAGCTGGGCTCCTCCCGGCGGTTCATCTAGCTAGCGCTGGAACGACACAGACACAGTGTCCTACAAATCTACTACGATCCTCGTTAGCCGTTGAATTCATGAGGTAGGTGCAGTGCAGCAGGACGGAAATAAAACGACCTCGCCCGGCTCTCTGCTGCTCCCCCCGTTGAATTGAATCGCAACAGGCCACGCGACGGAAGGGAAGCATGCAAACCATATGGATATGGATGGAAGACGCGAAAGCAGAGTCGTCCCTGCTGCCTCGTGCCTACCAGCCCTGGTCTCTCGCCGGCGGAAAATTTATCCCTCCCTGCTGTTTTGCCTTCGAAGCACGGGACGCTGCTGCTGCGCTGCCACCCGCAATGAAGAGCCCTTCTGTAGTCTGCCCAAGTTTTGGACCAACAATTTCAACATGTGGTAGGAGTACTGTATCTCTTTTGATCAATCTTCTCTCCAGCCTCGATCACGTTCAAAGTAGACGCCAGTTATCCGCAAAATTCAATTCAGTCGTTGCTTGTTCAGACCAGGGGGAACCAGTCGTCCCTTTTGAGTTTGAGACATTACCGACTCTCAAACCTCGGTTCGATGTATCGTTTCTTTAAGTCGGCTGATGCTAAATTATTGTGAAAAAACAAATATTATTATCATAACTGATTTGTACGTGTACAGTGTACTAGTACGTTTCCACTGTATCGGCTACGATGGCCTGGGCCCGGCTTGTGCAAGCAGATAGCCGAGGGCATCAGATACAGTGTTATTCCATGGGGACCGGGTAAGTATACAGTATATATGAATAGTTTGTACTCAGTCTAAAGCCTGCTCATTCTCGTGCTCGCGCCACTGTAGGCTGCTGCTGCCTCTTGTGTTCTTGTGTTCTTGGCCGTCTGCTTCTCTCCTTTCGCTTTATCGTCAGTTACCGGTTGCGGCAGAGAGCTACTACCTCTCACGTACGCTCACGGGATATGTCCGCGAGCAGCCAACGCCAATCCACTCCGCCTTCGTCCATCACACATTTGCTAATTGCTGTTAACCACCTTTGCGACTTGGGGACGATTAATTAATAGGAGGCGCAATGGCATACAAGAGATTATAGACTTAATAGCACCACATGCATACATTTTTCAGTGGCAGATCAGGGATTTAGGTTTATGCCAATGGCATATAATAAAGAATTCTTCCAAAAAAACAGAATGACAAGTGTATCTATCCATCCATAGAAAAATAACAATGACACGATGCATAATATTTTCATATGAGAGTCGTAATACGTGTAAAACATACCCAAGTTATCACTCGTCGAGAAATTCTATAACCTAAATGTCACGTTACACGCCACCTATGCAAAATCGTTAGCTTGCGAAGAAAATGTTTCTATGCCTCAATAATACCATTACATTACCCTAGAACATTTTGGAGGCGAAGTTTCAACAGAAACACACGCACACATTTACCTAAAAGCATGATCCTAATGAGATTATAGTCAAATTCACAAAACTATAAGTATTTGCTAGTTAATTTCACAAAACAACAAGTATTTGCGTCTAGTAATGCAAATTTTAGGATCAATTTCATATAAGCACACAAACTTACAACGTTCTTTCTGGACCTACGTATCGTCCGCACGAGTTGACATATATGGGCCTTGCCTATCTATAATTTGTGTGGCTGACATATAGGTTCGTGCAAAAATAATGTATGGCTTATGTAATTGTGGTTTTGTGAACCAAGTGTATAAATTGTAGACCGTTGACAGTTAAGTCTATCTTTAGAACATGGGAGTTTTTCCATTTCTATTTTATCTTATAAAAAACAAACTGATTCATGTAAAATTTCTACATTCGAAAACGGCTCTAAAAGCATGTGGTTCTGTTCCAATTTGAAGAGATCAACAACAACAACTGTAATTCCATTGGTTGTCACGTGGCTGTAGACAAATGCGTGCGTGCGTCGTTCACCTCCAAAAGGCCGGCACTGTGGGGTCGTCGTGCTCGGCGTCCTTGCCTTGGCCACCGTATTTACCCGCGCCATGAGCATAAGCGAGCATGCTCCTGGCCTTCTGCCACGGCCATGTGCATGTGCCTGCCATCAAAAGCACAGCGCCAGCGCCACCAACGACACACCTCCCCAAGCCAAAAACAAAACAAAATGGACATCCTCCAAAGGAGAGAATATTTGTCCGAACGATTTCGCAACCGCACACACAACACACGCGTCAGACTTGGCCCTGGGCCCGGCCATTTTGCTCCACAATGTTCAAATTTTTATTTTTAATTTTATTTATTTACTGGCTATAGAATATGCTTCTTCAGTTTAACTCCATCACTATTATATATTAAAAAAAAGCTCTACCCATATCTCTTGCACCAGACTTTGTTGTATGTGGTAATTAAAGAGCCTTATATGAGCCAAGAGAACACACCACCCGCTTGCAATAATATATAATGTCCTGTTTTTCTTTTCAAAATGTTTATCGAAAAAGGGCCGGTGGATAATAATAATTTTATCTATCTTCATGCACTCATTGTCTTTATTGGGATTTTTTCTCAACTTAAACTTTGCTTTTCCTAGCATATCTCTTTTCTCCTTTTTTTGTCTTGAATGATGATCCAGGGCTATAATGTTCATGAGATCTAAACAACCTAACTTGATAGAGACATGGAGGAGCTTCTCCCTATCTAAGCTCCATATATATTAAGCTACTTAGCATCTCCAAAAACCTTGCCACATCATATATTCCTCCGGTACGTAAATTTATCGTACCCACTAAGTGCCCTATGTTAGCCTTATTGTGAACCTTAAACTCTATATGTAGCTCTAATCCTAATGCTAAAATGTCTCTCAAAGGTTACCGATTTTTTTTAGAAAACTAGCTAGGGCCTTATAACAGAAGAAAACATGCTAGAGCTATATTGACATCTGTCATGCGTGTCACCTTGTAACAGGACAAAAAGAAAAAGAAACTGATGAATTTCAGAAACCAGACAAGATTATATATGATAAAGTAAAGAGGAAAAGAAAATACGAGTGCATTATTTGAAAAGACACCTCCGTATGCCATGTATCTCTCTCCCAAGTGAGTAGAGCATTTGCCGCTACTATTAAACCAACCCCCAGTGGCCTCTCGTCACCTCTCTCTCCCATCCATCCCCGTCTCGCCGCTAGCTTTCCCTTTCCCTTGCGCGAGCTCCTCCCCTCCTCCCCCTCCCGGCTCCGCAAGCAAGCAGCAACCACCCCGCACCGCCACTCCTCTCACCACCATGGCGTCGGGCGGCTGCGCTCTGGCCCGGAGGCTATGACTTGGCGCCGCCCGTGGCCGTGGCTCTCCGTCTTCTCCCTCTCCCCGCGACGACAACCTCTCCTCCAGACCTCTTTGGGCGGCGGCGGTGCTAGCTACTAGATGGCGATGGTGGTGGTCGGGGGCGGCAAGGACCGGTCGTCGCCTGGCGGCGGTGGGGCGCCGCAGGTGGACACGGGCAAGTACGTGCGCTACACCCCCGAGCAGGTCGAGGCGCTCGAGCGGGTCTACAGCGAGTGCCCCAAGCCCAGCTCGCTGCGCCGGCAGCAGCTCATCAGGGAGTGCCCCATACTCAGCAACATCGAGCCCAAGCAGATCAAGGTCTGGTTCCAGAACCGCAGGTGAGTGCGTGCGTCGCCGGAACGTCCACCCCTTCTCATCTCTGTTCATGCCTCCGCTTATTTAATTCGTTGACGAATTATGCGCTCCTGCTGCTGAAATCTCTCTCTTGAGTTTCTTGATTTCTTGGGTTCGGTTCGATTATTATTAATGAGAAAAAAACGATCTTTCTTGTTAGCTGCATATTCTTTAGGATGTTTTTTTTTTCTTCCATGTATGTAAGGATGTAGAAATCGTCTTGAGTACAAAGAGGAGAGGGGGAAATGTTTTTGGTACTAAAGTTCTGACTAGTTTTCAAGGATGTACATTCTGTCTCTTGCATTGGACTGGCTGCCAGCACACAAGCCATGTGGTCTGTTTTTGTTTGGAGTCACCGGTTTCTATGATATGCTTTTCTTTTTTCTTTTTTGAATTTCGATTTGAGGTCGGTCCATATTTTCTCAGGCTTTCTGCTGGTACTTGACATGGAACTGCGCTGTAGCCTGTAGGACTACAAAATTTCTTTGCTGATGTTTCCCGTCTATGTCGCGGTTAGGCGTAGTGGATGCGTCTTTGGCTGCTCGCATGTGCTGCTATTTGTTTTCTCTGCATGTAGAAGTAGCAACCTTTGCTTAGCATTTGTAAGAAAAAGCTGCTGTCCCTGTATTTGGATAAATAAATGGATCTAATTAGATATCCCGTGCCTATCACAATGTTCACGTTAAGAGCAGATTTGAAGGGTAGTGGGGAAACATCATTTTCAGTTGGGCAATCAATTAACTCGATCGCCTGATGAGTTAGTGTGAACCATTGCTTGCTTTACTGCCACACGGTCTTGTCTTGTAGCTGGAATACGATGTTTACCATGAGCAATTACATTTGAATACTGCGAGCCAGGAATCCTTGTCTTGGTTTCTTCATATGAAAGTGATATCTGTAACTCCTGTGCGATGTGACTGCGATTCTGATGATTCTTGTGATTGTTCGGTAGGTGCCGCGAGAAGCAGCGGAAGGAAGCCTCGCGCCTGCAGACTGTGAACCGGAAGCTGACTGCGATGAACAAGCTGTTGATGGAGGAGAATGACAGGCTGCAGAAGCAGGTGTCCCGACTCGTCTATGAGAATGGGTACATGCGCACGCAGCTGCACAATGTGAGATCCATCTCCTTTGTTCATTACCCAGAACATCTTTGCTTGTATTTTTCTAGATAAATCAGCTGAATGCTAGTACTAAGTATCATGTAGAAGTGAATGTGCTGTTTTATGTAACTTTGATGTGCACCTTGTTGCATGCTTCCACATCTAATACTGTGTGTTAATGATGTTTGCAGCCTTCTGCTGCGACCACAGACACGAGCTGTGAGTCTGTGGTCACTAGTGGTCAGCACCACCAACAGCAAAACCCAGCAGCCCCGCGTCCTCAACGGGATGCAAATAACCCAGCTGGGTAATTTTTTTCAGTCCCCAACATTTCTTAGACTGCTTTTGTGCTTGCATGCTTGTAAATCTGATGGAGTTCTTTTTCATTATGGCAGTCTACTAGCTATCGCTGAGGAGACCTTGGCAGAGTTCCTGTCGAAAGCGACAGGAACTGCTGTCGATTGGGTGCAAATGGTTGGGATGAAGGTAATATACTTGTTGCTACAGAAAAGAATGAATTGTGCCATGTGTTGCCTACTTCAATTCTGTTTTGGCTAATTACTTAAAGCATGCATTCCTTTACAGCCTGGTCCGGATTCCATTGGAATCATCGCTGTTTCGCACAATTGTAGTGGCGTAGCAGCCCGAGCTTGCGGCCTAGTGAGCCTTGAGCCCACAAAGGTGTGTTTTTTTTGTTCATTCTTCATCATCGCATAGCTTTATGTTTCCATTCAGCAGACATGTCCTAATTGACTAGTCCATAGGTCGCGGAGATCCTCAAGGATCGCCCTTCTTGGTACCGTGACTGCCGGTGCGTGGATATCCTCCATGTTATCCCTACGGGTAACGGTGGAACTATCGAGCTTATCTACATGCAGGTAAGTATCGTCATACAAGTTATAGTGCTTTCCGCATTCTTGATTCATTGTTCTGTTAACATGATTGTTACTTTCATCACATTCTTTAGACTTATGCACCGACAACTTTGGCGGCACCGCGCGACTTTTGGACTCTCCGATACACTAGTGGTCTTGAGGATGGCAGTCTTGTGGTAATGCTTCTTTTTATTTGTTGCTATGATGTTGTCATTTATGTTAGTCTTGTCAATTCTGTTTGCTTGTTCTGTGTGGATCAAACAACTGTGCTGCAACCTGTATGCTTATGTTAGGTGCTACTTGATTGCCCTCTCAAGATATCTATTGTGCTTACAGTTGGTAACTGTTGTTTCTTGTCTTGTTCTGTAGATCTGTGAGAGATCATTGACACAATCGACTGGAGGCCCATCAGGACCCAATACTCCAAATTTTGTCAGAGCCGAGGTGCTTCCTAGTGGCTATTTAATTAGACCTTGTGAGGGAGGTGGCTCCATGATTCACATTGTGGATCATGTTGATTTAGATGTAAGTGGAATCAATATTGTCCTGTCCAATTTGGACGCTTTAACGAGATCTGTAGACTTGAACAAAAACTTTGGTGCTTGCATCTTATCAATCTTACCTCCTTGTAGGCTTGGAGTGTGCCTGAGGTCCTTAGACCACTTTATGAATCTCCGAAGATTCTTGCACAGAAAACAACTATTGCTGTATGTTTGCTTTCTCAATAATTCATGGGTATCAAGTACTATTTGCCACTGATGCATGAATGACCGAGTCATGATTTCTTATTTCTATGATGCAGGCACTGCGACACATTAGGCAAATTGCACATGAATCAAGTGGGGAAATGCCTTATGGAGGAGGCCGCCAGCCAGCAGTTTTGAGAACATTTAGCCAGAGGCTTAGCAGGTTTGTGGCTGTGTGTGTTCTCATTTACCATTTGTGCTGTTTTAATTTATCAGCAGGAGCCATACACATGGCACTTCTGACTTCTTTAATGTAATTTTACAGGGGTTTCAATGATGCCGTCAATGGGTTTCCAGATGATGGTTGGTCACTGATGAGCAGTGATGGCGCTGAGGATGTTACTATTGCTATCAACTCTTCTCCAAACAAACTTATTGGTTCTCATGTCAACTCCTCCCAGCTGTTTACAACAATTGGAGGTGGCATCCTGTGTGCTAAGGCATCAATGCTTCTTCAGGTTTGTACTCTTATCCATCCAGTTTTAGCTACACTTGTGTACTTGTTTGATGTTATATAGCCCGATTATAATGAAGGTGTTATGACTTTATCTCAATGTAGAATGTGCCTCCTGCCCTACTAGTACGATTTCTGAGGGAGCATCGCTCCGAATGGGCTGATCCTGGTGTTGATGCTTATTCTGCCGCTGCTCTGAGGGCTAGTCCATATGCAGTCCCTGGCTTGCGCGCTAGTGGGTTTATGGGCAGCCAGGTTATTCTGCCGCTTGCACATACCTTAGAGCATGAAGAGGTAATTTCTATCTAACTTCATTCTAATAATTTCCTTACACCATTGACTAACTGACCATTTTCATCAAACTGACTTTTGTTTACAGTTCTTGGAGGTTATTAGGCTTGAGGGACACAGCCTCTGCCATGATGAAGTTGTTCTGTCACGAGATATGTATCTTCTGCAGGTATGCTATAAGATGGCATTTGCACTTTGCCTTCTTTTCAACTGTGTTGTTGGATCAGCCTCACAGCATTGTATATTCTTTCACAGTTGTGCAGTGGCGTGGATGAAAATGCAGCTGGTGCATGTGCACAGCTTGTCTTTGCACCCATTGACGAATCTTTTGCTGATGATGCACCACTGCTACCCTCAGGCTTCCGTGTCATTCCACTGGATGCAAAGGCGGTTAGTACAATAGTTTTTTTTTTTTTTTTTTTCTGGTATCACTCTTTGTGATGAGCTAAACTAACAATGCGTTCGTAACAATGAACTGGCAGGATCCACCATCAGGCACACGCACACTTGACCTAGCATCTACTCTTGAGGTTGGATCTGGTGGGACTACTCGTGCTTCAAGTGATGCCTCCAGCACCTGCAACACAAGATCAGTGCTGACCATTGCTTTCCAGTTCTCATATGAGAATCACCTACGGGAAAGTGTCGCGGCAATGGCTAGGCAATATGTCAGGACTGTGGTGGCATCGGTGCAGAGGGTGGCCATGGCAATAGCTCCTTCCCGTCTTGGTGGACAGCTTGAAATGAAGCAAACTCCAGGATCTCCTGAGGCGCACACGCTTGCGAGGTGGATCGGTAGGAGCTACAGGTAAAACTCTTTTCCTTCCTGAATCTGATTAGCAATTTTGAGAACTATGTAGAGAACTTATTCAGTCTATTATACTCTGCAATTGTGCAATGTAGTTAGTAATCTCTACTAGTTGCCTTAAAGTTTCAGGTTTCACACTGGAGCATATTATGCTTTGTTCAATTGTGTAATCTCTGTCCATGTTAAAATTTCAGGTTTCACACTGGAGCTGAGCTCCTTCGCACAGACACCCAATGCACTGATGCTTCCTTGAAAGCGCTATGGCAACACTCGGACTCCATCATGTGCTGTTCCCTGAAGGTAACTGGTCATTCTTGCTCGTTTCATCAATTTGTAATCTGCCATTGTGTTGTCTGGCTGATAAAAGTTTTGTGAAACCATGAATTCAGGCTGCTCCTGTGTTCACCTTCGCCAACCAAGCCGGCCTCGACATGCTGGAGACGACGCTGATTGCTCTCCAGGACATCTCGCTTGAGAAGATCCTTGACGATGATGGCAGAAAGGCGCTCTGCACTGAGTACCCTAAGATTATGCAGCAGGTATGCAAATGCAATAATAATCTCTTATCCTTGCAACCTCCTAGCTTCTACCAATGCCAACCATTTCTGAAATGCTAATGACACCATGAATCTGTGTCCACTCCAGGGCTTCGCGTACCTCCCCGGCGGCGTGTGCGTGTCGAGCATGGGGCGGCCGGTGTCGTACGAGCAGGCGGTGGCGTGGAAGGTCCTGAGCGATGACGACACCCCGCACTGCCTCGCCTTCATGTTCGTGAACTGGTCCTTCGTGTGAGACCCGGCGGCCCCTAGTAGGAGCCAGTCAGTCGTCTAGCATTTGCAGTTGTTGTTTGAACTCTATCTGTATCCGTGTACCGTCGTCGCTTTTGCCTGTGTCCAGGCAACCTATGAAACGCAGTTCATCCTGTGGAACAAACAGATTTGTAGCTCTTCGCCTTTGCTTGCTTGCTTGCTATCTTATGAATGATGGACCCTGGTTTGCTGCATTTTTCTCCTGAAAATTGATTGGTTGGACCATTGCATGCGTCGTCTCTGCTGCTGAATTCGTTGCTTCTTTGCTTGATTGGGGACGCGTGACACATGATGTGGCCGCTTGCCGACCTCGTACGCGGACTAACCATCCGTGGGAACGTGGGGTCCTGGATGGCCGCCCATGGCGGCCGCTCGGCTCTGGTGGTTAGACCCTCGCAACCGAACTGATCTTTTTGGTTAGGTCAGGTGCGTGTGCGTGGCCGGCCACCTGAGCTGGCGATGGACAGGAAGGGAAGGGAGGAGAGGTGGGAGAAAGCAATGGATGAGGGCACCTGAGGACGGTGACGGGCCGCCTAACCGAACACCGCCCCGGACCCGGTCGCCGGCGCGTGCGCTGGCGTCGGTCGTCGTGTCGCCAAACTCGCCGCGTTTCGGCGGAAGGATCGTCGGCGTCTCGCATCGCATCCGCGGGGCTGTCGAAGGCGTGTACGTGCCTACGTGGGCGCGCGGTGGATTGGATGATTTCAGTGATGCGACTGGGGGATCGAAGGAATGGATGGGAAGCGTTTGTGGTTGGTTTGTTCCAGTTCCAACCCTGACATGGAAATGGCAACGTGTCGCGGTGCAGCTGGGCACGTGTGGTGTGATGTACTGAACTCGAAGGGCAAATAACTGATGAATTTCTAAAAACAAATATAAAAAGGTTTGATTTTTTGTTTTACAGCAGTTGACGTGCTTTCTTGACTGACTTTCAGTCGAGGGGTAAAAGCTGAAATTTATTTTTAATATCTAGTACATGTTTGCGCTAGTTTTTGTTGTTTTTGATGTGTAGAGAACTACTAGAGTACCATATATTTTTTGGTTTTCTATGTAAAAAGTTAAATCATGAGAACTGTTTGGCTGATAATATTTTGTTATTACGGGAAAAAAAAGCCTGTAGCCTGGCTGATAAGTTGAGGCGAACGGTGTATTTCAGCTGCTCAGCTATGCGTACGGACGTCCCGGTGGCCTGGTCCGTTGCCGTGGGACCAGAGATCGGAGCGGTCTGGGGTTATCGGAAGCACGCGCCGCTGCGCCTGCGCCCGCATAGCATAGGCAATGAGGCATAGCTGTGCGTCTGTCCGGTTTGTACGCGGCAGCTGCAGCGCAGGCTGGGCCGGGACCGGGGCCTCGGCGTGGCACGCGAGGCGGCAGAGCAGCGGCACGGGCAGACAGGCCGGCGTCTTGTCGATGCCAGATCTTCGCTCCGTTTTGTCTGCCGCCTGCCGGGCCAGCTTTCACTGCTCCATCGCATTCACTCCCTCCTCGTCTACGGAGTACTCCCTCTCTCTCATGTTTACTGCTCTGCTCCCCTTCGGGTAAGTTGGGTGGACACGCAGCTAGCGGGGTGGCATGCATGGCGATGTGCAATTGCACGCGGGCACGGTGCCGTGACGTGATCCCAGAGATCGAGCGCCGGGATCCGCCGGTCGGGAAGTAAATCCGGGAGCGGCGCCGGGCGGGCGGGCGGCTGCTCGCTTCTTTTCTCGGCGCGCGGCCGGCGATGATAGGCGAGGCATCACGCGGCGGATTCGACGTGCACGCGGAGCGGACGTGGCTGATGAGGGACAGGGGAGCCTGTCACTGCGGGCACGTCTGCACCTCTTGTTTGTTGCACTTGTGTGTGTCCTTTTCTAAGCGGAGATAGAATGAAACGACCATAATAAAGACGTTTACTATCTACTCTTGATTCAACACACTTCCTCTCTATATGTTGCTCATGCCTTGATCCAGGCGACCAAGGATGGCGTCCTAGGCTTGCCGGCCGACCTAGGGTAACCCGGTGACGTCCTTGCCCTGTCGGGGTCCCTCCTGGGCGAGAGCTTCACCGATTCCTTTGCTAGTTTGCTCGTAAACTAGCCGGTTCTTCGTCCCGAAAGTACGTTGGTTATCCTTTGGTGGTTTGCTTGTAAACCTCTCCATGTCTCACCACGCAAGAGTGATTA
>JAKNSH010306752.1:0-11282 GCA_027790015.1 Cymbopogon flexuosus
GCTCCATACAAGCGGCCAAAAATTAATGTGATGGAGAGAGAGTAAAAAAACTTGGAATTTGGATGTAAAGAGAATAAGGCCTAAGCCTTTAGACATGCCCTGCCACTGCCAGAGCAGTGGTTTGGAGTATGGAATGACTACCATAATTAATACGGTAGAATATAATATAAGTATGCACGGGGGCATTATTGGATGCACATGGAAAAAAATAAGGAAAATCTTAGCACCACACTCGAGAGTCGAGTCTAAGAGCAACTCTAACCAAGGTCCCTACATGGCCCCTACTCTAAAATTTAGGAGTTTGTAAAAAAAATCAACTCCAATGAAGTCCCTATTTGGACTCCCATTTTTCATGTCCTCCCAAATTATAGTTTCAAGTCCCCAGTTTCAGCAGCCCCCTATTCCCCTCTCATCCGTGGGTCCCACACCACATCTCCCTCTCCCCGTCCCGTCACGCGCAGCCGCCCGTCGCCCAGACCGGTCCCCCACCGCGGTCTCCTTTCCCCACAGCTACAGAGACGACGCCGTGGAGGACCGGGACGACAACGAGCTCGGATACTCGTACCACCACCGCCTGACGGCGTCGTCTGGCTGCCTCGTCGCCGCGCGGGCCGACAAGGCCGCGGTCTCGGCGCGCACCACCAACCGGGCACGCCCCGTGGAGCTCCCCGCCGAGGAGACCTCGCCGCCGTCCTCGACGTCATCGCGGTGGCCTAGGCGGCTCCTCGGCCGAGGAGGAGCCCCCCGAGGGGCTGGAGCGGTGGATGCGGGCCCCACCGGCGGCGGCCCCAGCCGCGCGTGGACGCGGCGGTGGCGGCCCCAGCCGTGTGCCCACCAGCGCCTCCACCACGTGAGCACCGGCATGCCTCCCTCCTCCCCACCGCGCAAGCACTGCCGCCCCTTCACCTCGGCTCCGGTGAGCGCCTCCACCTCCACTCTCCGCACAGCGAGGTACGGCAGGCGACTAGGAGGAGGAAAGGAGACGCCGGAGGCCAAGACCCACACACCTCTGCTCCGGCGGCATCTTCCGCTTGGCCCCTGCCGAGGAGTGGAGCTGCGTGTGGGTGTGCTGCGGGAAGTTGATGCGCGGCGGCACCATGGGCCCGGCGCTCCGGGCTGCGACCGCCGCAGAGGAGGAGTAATTGAGCTTGGCCTTCTCGATCTTGTACCTCTTCTTGAGCGTGTCGATGTGGTTCTTGTGGTTCTTGCACTGCACGTCCGACCTGGGCGTCTTGGAGTAGCCGTCGCCGGAGGAGACGACCTCGGCCACCTCCTGCCACTGCGGGTGCCGGAGGCTGCCCCGGCCCAGCACCACGAACCGCTCCCCCCACGCGTCGATGAGCGTGGACGTGGCGCCGTCGCTCCACGCGTCCTCACGCCCGCCGCCGCCGGAGGAAGGTGAGGCCTTGCAGAGCGGGATGGCGACGGCGACGTGGCCGGGCGGCGCGGCTGCGAAAGTGATGGGGTCGGCGACGGGGGAGCGGGGACGGTGAGCGCGATAGCGACGGTGAGCGCGACGGTGACCGGGACGCCTCGCCGTCGTCGTCATCCATGGCGAGCGGAGCCAACCGTCGCGTGGCCCGGCGGCGTCGCGTGCTGGGCAGGAGAGAATAGGGGCCTGATTTCAGAACTCTCGCTGGAGTTGGTGTTTGTTTTTAGTCCTTAAATTTTATAGATTAGCTCCTAAATAAAAATATAGAGGTCTAAAACATGTGGCTGGATATGCTCGAATGTCGCGGAAGTTATCCAACTACATTACCATTGACCATCAACTCCTCCCGTCCCTGCCATGGCCACCGTCCGTTCCACCCTCTCCGCCACTCACCCACCGCCACCTCCATCTTCACCTCCCGCCCACAATCCCGTCGCCACCACTCCCCGCCACCGCAAGCCCCTTGCCACGACCGCAGCCGGGCACGCGGCGCTCCAGCCTTCCGAAGCGGCGGCGCTCCTCACGGCCGCGGCGCGCGCCCGCGACCTCCGCCTGGGCCGCGCTCTCCACGCCCGCCTCCTCCGCACCGGGCCACTCCTCGATGCCGACGCCGTCGTCGCCAACTCGCTCCTCACGCTCTACTCCAAGTGCGGCGCCGTGGCCGCCGCGCGCAGCGTGTTCGACGGAATGCCCGTCGGCCTGCGGGACCTCGTCTCCTGGACGGCCATGGCGTCCTGCCTCTCGCGAAACGGCGCGGAGGCGGAGGCGCTCCGCCTGTTCGGCGAGACGCTCGAGGAGGGTCTGCTGCCTAACGCGTTCACGCTGTGCGCCGCGGCCCAGGCCTGCTTCGTCAGCGAGCTCTTCCGCTCGGCTGGTGGCGCGGTTCTTGGTTTGGTGTTCAAGTTGGGTTTCTGGGGCACTGACGTCTCGGTGGGTTGCGCTCTGATTGACATGTTTGCCAAGAATGGCGATTTGGTGGCGGCGCGCAGGGTGTCTGATGGATTGTTTGAGAGGACGGTTGTCGTCTGGACATTGCTGATTACACGGTATGCACAGAGTGGCTACTCTGACGAGGCTGTAGAATTGTTTCTTGACATGCTGGAGAATGGATTTCAGCCGGATCAGTACACCTTGAGCAGTATGTTGTCGGCTTGTACAGAGTTGGGATCATTCAGGTTGGGGCAGCAACTGCACTCTCTAGCCCTCAGGCTTGGACTGGAATCAGACAGTTGTGTGAGCTGTGGGCTTGTGGACATGTATGCAAAGTCTCACAATGGACAGTCCTTGCACAATGCAAGGAAAGTCTTCAATCAGATGCCAAAGCATAATGTGATGTCATGGACAGCACTTTTGTCAGGGTATGTGCAGCGTGGATCACAGGACAACCAGGTGATGATACTGTTTTGCGAGATGTTAAATGAAGGCATCAGACCAAACCATATCACATATTCTAGTATGCTTAAGGCATGTGCAAATGTTGGTGATCAAGATTTAGGCAGGCAAATTCATACCCATTGTGTCAAATCCACCCTAGCTGACTTAAATGTTGTTGGGAATGCTCTAGTAAGCATGTATGCTGAATCTGGTTCCATGGAGGAAGCTAGATATGCGTTCGACCAGCTGTATGAAAAGAACATTGTATCCTTCAGCGGCAGTTTAGACGGAAATGGGAGGAGCAACACTTATCAAGATTATCAGATTGAGAGAATGGAGTTGAGAATCAACACTTTCACATTTGCTAGTCTGATCAGTGCCGCAGCTAGTGTAGGGTTGCTAACCAAAGGCCAACAGCTGCATGCCCTCTCACTGAAGGCTGGATTTGGGTCAGATAGAACCATAGGTAACTCTCTTGTGTCTATGTACTCTAGGTGTGGATACCTAGTAGATGCTTGCCAAGCCTTTGATGAAATGAATGACCATAATGTGATTTCATGGACTTCAATGATTAGTGGTTTGGCAAAACATGGGTATGCAGCGAGAGCTCTGGAATTGTTTCACGATATGATAGCAGCTGGGGTGAAACCAAATGATGTCACATACATTGCTGTTTTATCTGCATGTAGTCATGCTGGTCTAATTAAAGAAGGGAAGGAGCACTTCAGAATGATGCAGAAGGATCATGGACTCATACCAAGGATGGAGCATTATGCTTGTGTGGTTGATCTGCTTGGGCGATCAGACCTTGTTGAAGAAGCACTAGATTTCATCAACGAAATGCCTTGTCAAGCAGACGCATTGGTCTGGAAGACACTCCTTGGTGCCTGTAAGACCCACAACAACATGGATATCGGTGAGACTGCAGCTAACCATGTCATACAGCTCGAACCACAAGATCCAGCACCCTATGTCTTGCTCTCCAACTTGTATGCAGATGCTGGTTTGTGGGATCAAGTAGCTAGGATAAGGAGTCTAATGAGGGATAAAAACTTGATGAAAGAAAAAGGATTGAGTTGGATGCATGTTGAGAACACCATTCACGAGTTTAGAGCTGGCGATACCAGTCATCCACAAGCAGAGGAGATCTATAAGAAGTTGGAGACACTGATAAGAGAAATCAAAGTCATGGGATATATACCAGACACCAGCATAGTGCTCCATGACATGTCGGATGAGCTTAAGGAGCTGTGTCTGCTTCAGCACAGCGAGAAGATTGCTGTTGCATTCGGTTTGATCAGTTATGCATCATCAACAAAACCAATAAGGATATTTAAGAACCTCCGTGTATGTGCTGATTGTCATTCAGCACTCAAGTATGTCTCTAAGGCCACTGGTAGGGAGATAATATTGAGAGATAGCAACAGATTCCACAGGATGAAGGATGGGGTATGCTCATGCGGAGAATACTGGTAACAAGCAAGCTGGCTGGCTCACGTAGTCACGTTTAGCTGAAGAGACATGCACAGAGTTCTGGGGGCACCACAGCATTATTAACAATGAGTGGCCATGTTCATAGTTTCTGTAACACCCTCACAAATGATAGTTTATACTCCATGTCTTTTTAGTATATACAAAGCAAGAGTTATGATTTAGTTTATACTACGGTTATAGAATTTGTACAGTTATAAACACCCACCGTCACCATGAATATAAATTGTTTCAGAGTGGTACAATTTTTTGGCATTATCGTCGGTTTGGTCGATGCGACTGGCATCGCAAGATGAAAGCAGAATTTTCAGAATCTAATTGTCGACTGCAGGTGATGAAAACAACAATTTTCAGAATCTAATTGTCGACTGCAGGTGATGAAAACAACTTTCATGTAATTTTCATTGCAAATCAAGATAAACAATAGGCAAGATAAACTGTCATATCTGCATGCTATTTCATTTTATGGATGAATCAACATATAACTGCTTGCATGTGAGTTAAGCATACGGTACAACCATGAAAGCTTTTAAAACATTACACGATTGTAAGCCATAACAAGCTAGTGGACTCCGGTAATTCTTTCGTTTAACTTTGATTTAAAAAAAAAAACAAAGAATGAGTGTGGTATACACCCAAGAAAATGTTTACATGGACAATGGTAGACCACAATAAAACTAAATTAGTTACAAAGCACCCAAAGGCCAAAGGGTGTAAAAGGTTTCATGTGACCAAAGGAAACTCTAGAAAAGATATTGATTGCACAGATCAGAGAGCTGGATTCATGATCAACTGATGAGAGCCCAATGCAAATGGCAAAATTAATTGATTAGCCATCTGTTTTGGCATAATTGCAGCAGGACAGACTGAGACCCACCTTTTCGAACGATATGATTGACCATTTGTTTGAGCTAACTTTAATTGTACTCCCTTTGTTCCAAATTATAGTTCAATTTATGTCTGACCAAGTTTAAAGAAAAATGTAACAACATCTGGAACATCAAATAAGTTTCTTCAGATTCTTCATGAAATACATTTTGATTAAGCAATATTTGAATGCATATATGTAACATTAGGTCAAAAGCTAGAAAAAATTGGCTTAGGACAAACCAAAGTGAACTATAATTTTGAACCAAGTAACATGTTTGATGCTTCATTTTCAAAAGTTTGTCATATTAAGAATAACTGGAGGTAGATTATGATATGCAGGCAGCAAATGCATAAGAAATTAAGATTCAAAATTGTCATTTGGGCCTTCGCAGTTCTGGTGGAAGCCGCACACCAAGCATTAACGAATTTGGTTTAGCAAGGCCTTGCAATTCCATCAATTCCTCCTTGCTGTATTTTATCCTTTCATCTGTTCAAACAAAAGGCAAACCGGTTAACAATATATTAAATGCAAAGCTCCAACTAGGGCTGTATTTCTAACAGGAAGTGAAGGGACACGACAGAATATCTAGCATCCTCACCTACGAAACAGATATCGTGTAGCCTACTTGGGCCAGCAAACCTGCTTCCAGCTTCTGCTTTCACATGTGGAGATTTTCTACGCCCAGCTTTACGAAGTTGGGAACCACCAACAAAATTTGACTGAACTTCCTGCATGAGCTCATGCCTCAATTCAATCGTAGGATGACGCTTACAGAATGTTGAAATAGCATCCCCTGTTAAGATCCAACAGCCACTTAAATCCAACACACAGAGTGTGGCAGGGGGTACAAATTGTAAAAGCCCCGAACTCGACAATATATTCCCGCAGAACCCAAGGTGGATCAAATTGGAGGCAGCAGAGAGCGCATGTAAGGCAGGGTCAGATAAGAAATCACTTTTCAGGTACAAATATTTCAGTGCCGCAAAAGATGCCAAGGGAGGTATAACTTCAGCTGATAGTGGTGTATCCTCAAGATTTAGACTTTCCAGATATTTGAGATGCTCAAATGCAGACATAGACAATAACTTCTCCGAATTTACTTCAGTGTGAACAAATCCTGCCATAAGATAAAATTTATTTTTCTGTGGCAGAAAGTAAATAGATGTAATTAAGGGAACAAAACATTTACTAAGCAAGAGCACAACCTTTGATACTTGTCTGGCTTAAATCTACCGTTCTCAGCAAAGGTATCATGCCAATATATGCTAGAGCAGAGTCATCAATTTTTGTATTAGCCAAAGACAGTGAGGTGAGGTTTGGAACTGTCCCTGCCAGAATACATAGTGCCTGTGAAGTTATTCCAGTATTCTTGAGGCTCAAATATTGCAAGTTTGTTCCAAGCTTCGCAATATGTTCAATTGCACCATCAGTTATTATGTTGCAGCTAAGGTCCAGATGCTCTAGATTTTTCATCTTTTCCAAGAAAGCCAAGTTGCTTAACTTGCAGCTAGACAAGTCCAAATGTGTCAGTGAGCTTGCTTGGATGCTAGAAAATACTTTATCAATATTGCCAAATGTAGCTGCAGAGACAATAAAGTTTTCTAGAGGAACAGGAACTTCAGAATCTCCATCACAAATAGAATGAATTTCGCAGTTGCTCATATTTAGACAGCGTGTGGTTGGAGGAATTGATATATGGTTGACACTTGTCAACGCAAGATTCAAGAATATCAGCCTTGCAAAGGATTTCAGAGCAGAAGCTCCCTCATTTGTAGTTTCACTACCCCATATATCAAGATGCTCAAGTCTTGTCAATACCTAGAACAATAATAGAACTATAAGAAATCAATAGTCTGGTACATGCAACCAAAAAGAAATCAGTTGTGCATATTAGTAGATTGAATGTATAGTTGGCAATTCCAACAGACACCTGGATAGCAAAAGAAAATGGTGGCACACCATAAGACTTCATACCTTTAAAGACCGTAGGCTTTTGTCTGTCATGGGAATTCCACCCAGATCAAGGAAACTTAGATTTGTCAGTGAAGAAATTAGCATCGCTCCATTGTCAGTCAATTCAGTCTCAGATAAGTGCAGCTTCTCCAAGCTTTCAATGGTCACTATATGTTTGATGCCAGCATCAGATATCTTTTTGCACCTTGACAAGTCCAGCTCCTTTAATGTATTCATTCCTAAAGTAAAAAAGGAAATTATGTTGCAAATCATAGAACTCAAAAGCAGGGGCAAAGCAAGGCTATTTTGATGCTGTCACTTGACAGCAGCGGATTTTAAAATTCCAAGGCTAAAGTGTCGATTCTCTATTATGGGTCCACACCACACCCACAGTGTAATCATATGATCAAAGAAGTTTCAGCATCTCACCGGAGAGCGACCAGACAGCGTCATTGTCAATATTCTTGCAGTCCGCCAACTTCAGGACCCTCAGGTACCGGAAGGAGCCAAGGTACGCCAGCCACTCGGCGTCCACAGACAGAAATCCGCTCAGGTCAACCTCCTCCACCGACCGGCCAAACACCCTACACATGATGGGAGATATGATTCAGCCATGAACCATCATGAGGAACAATAGGAAACCCCATAAGAAGGTACAGGAAATTTTTTAATAAGTATATATTATTCATATAGATGACAAAGAAGGTTGTTCAACAGGGAATCATACATTAGTACAGAACAATTTGCCATACAAGGTCACAGCCCCATCACACAAACGCTAATCCAGCCTGGTATATCAGTTGAGCTACACGGTGCTACAAGATGCAATTTGGGTTGGGGAGTTCAGGTGACAGAAGCTTAGTTGATAGGGCTGGAGAGTGGAAAGAATCACACTCGAATTGGTGGTGGTTCTGACCTCTATACATGCCAGAAGGGTTGGCATTCTAGACAATCCATAGATGCTCAAGAACCTTGTGGAGGGGAAACCAATGCACTGAGTTCTTTATGAGCATCTGATAAATCAAGTCCTCTGTGGCACGTGAAACGAAAGGTTTCAAATACTATCCTATTGTATGTTTCTGAGTGCTCCTTAGCTTCAAAAGGTGGGAGCACATAAAGGAATTCTGAACACGGAATACACAGGTTCCATATGTCAACATGGTGATCATGTACTCACAGAGTCGGAGAGTCCGTCTTCTGTTGAAGGTGCAAATGGACGGACCAGCCAAAGTCGTGAATTTTGAGTTCACCCTAGGCTCCAACCAAAGA
Organism: Cymbopogon flexuosus; assembly: GCA_027790015.1. Lineage (NCBI taxonomy): Eukaryota > Viridiplantae > Streptophyta > Magnoliopsida > Poales > Poaceae > Cymbopogon > Cymbopogon flexuosus. The sequence goes on from JAKNSH010306752.1 coordinate 8,391, forward strand.
TTTTCTGGTTTCATGTCCAGATGGGTAACTTGTTTCCCATAAAGGTAGATCTGAGCTCTAGCCAATGATGCAATGTAAGTTGCTGAACTCCTATTAGAGAAATGTCTGCATCTTGTCAACTCCTTGTATAGTTCACCCTTGGAAGCATATTCTAGGATTAGAGCATCTCCAATAGTTTGGCATTTGGAGTTGACAATCTAGTTTTTTTTTTTTTTGCCAAAAACCTCAAAATAGACCCTCCAACAGTTAAGAATTTGGAGTTTGCATTTTGGTGAACTTGGCATTCATGGCTCCTGGGTTGGCAAATATGCCAAACGCTCTGGGACTTGGCATCCGCGTTTCCACGCACGGTAGTTGGCCCTCCCGCACGCCGGCTTCTTCTCCCGCGCATGCATGTGTGTAGTTGGAGAGAGTCTTTTTGATTTGCCAAGTCAAAATTGCCAAACACTTGGAGAGAGTCTTTTTTTGGACTTGCCATATTGTTAAGGGAATTGGCAAACAACAAGAATTGCCAAACCAAAATTGCCAAACTATTGGAGATGCTCTAAAGGGGTGTTTGGTTGAGCTAGGAGCTCCTAAATTTAGTCCATTTTAGTAGCTTTTTAACCAAACACCTCTAATAAATGGGACTAAAAGACTTTTAGTCCTCTCTAGGAGCTTGAGAGTTGCTAAAAGGGACTAAACCTTTTTTTTTTTTAGCATCGCAGAGTTTTCATTCATTCATGATAGGATTACAATCGTGGCCGGCTAAACCCCTAAGCCACTCAGGGTATTCATCGAACCAAAACAGGGAGCGTTTAGTAGCTGAAACCATGCTGTCACAGCAATGGGCAACTGAATTTGCCTCCCAATATACCCACTCCACACGAAAACTAGCAAAATTCCTAACTCTGCAATGTCGAAACAGGGACTAAACTTTAGGGGGTGACTAAATGAACCAAACAGGGCGAAGAAGTACCCATACAGGCGAAGAACTTTGGGAGCAGATGTTTGACCTGAGATTGGTTGAGCTGGCTCTTGAAAAGAATTTTCAAAGCCACAATCTGACAACTACCCTTTTCTCTGGCTAGAAAAGCAAAAATTGGAGTTTTCCCAACCTCCAAATCAGACAGTACCCATCGCTTCTCGTTCGCACGGGAAGCCTTGTCCTCTCTACCCATGGATGCACCGGTTTGCCATGGCATACCCATGTCTTGTGAAAAAAAATTTAATAAGTATACAGATCCATATATGTATCTTGTACATTCTTGTGTCCATCATATGGTTATGGCCCAACTTTGCAGCCCATAAAGGAACTAAACCAATGAAGCCCAATTGCTGTTGTACCTAGATGCCCCAATTCCCCTAAATCCCAAATCCTTTCACGTTCTTCTACATCCACGCCAGGATCTCCAATTCCTGTGCCCCCCTCCGCACGCACGGGCATACTCCCGCGCCGCCGCCACCTCCCCCGATGGCCGACGCCGACGACAGAGCCCACTCCGGCGACCAGCGCGCCGCGGCGTCGCCGGCGAGCAGCCGCCAGTGCGCCACCTCCCCCTCCCCCACCTTTTCCTCCTCCCCAACAAGGTGAGCCATGATAGCAGAACACTAAACACCCTAGATTCACTCCTCAGTGAACTAATGAAAATTTGGTTTTCCATGATTGTAATGCAGATGAAGAAGAAGAAGGGTGTTAGCATATTTGATTTGTGGGAGAGAGCTATTACTGCAAAGGCGAAAAAGACAACCGCTACATCTACACCAACTGCTCATTCTGTTGAGATTGAGAGTAATGAGAGCAATATGCAGTTAGCACTTGTGCCAGCACAGATTGATGATGAAGTAAATGTTGAAGCTCCTGAGCCGGACAGAGCCCCCTCAACTCCAATTGTACAAGAACCTGCAACTGCAAGTGATGAAGAGATTGAATTGAGAGCAGATTTGGAAGCACTTGAGCATGATCCTGGGAAGCGGATTCCCATCTCAAGGTATGCTGTCAATGATCAGGATAGAGTTAGAAGGAGATATATTGAGTTGGGGCCATGTCAACCAAAGAAACATGATTTTAAATATAGACAAATAGGTGGTCGTCCACGTCGCTTTAGCCCTGTTTGGTTTAAGGAAAATATATGGAAAATATATGGCTTGAGTATAGTGTAGAAAAAGATGCAGCCTTTTGCTTTGTTTGCTATTTGTCAAGGATAGAGCAAAATGCCCTGGTGGAGATAAATTTGTGAATGGTGGATGGAGGAATTGGCACCTAAAAAAAAGATTGAGACACATTGGTGCTGTCAGTAGTGCTCATGCTGAAGCTCAAGAAAAATATGATAGGTTCACTACACCTATAACATCAATTAGGGAATCTATTGCTTCTAACACCACACAATACAAAGCTTTATATAAGCTTCGTTTGACATGGACACTGAAGTGCTTGAGATTTTTGTTGCGCCAAGGCTTGGCATTTAGAGGGCATGATGAAAGCGAAGAGTCACTGAACAAGGGAAATTTTCTTGAGCTTTTAAGTTGGCTTGCTGGAAACTTTGATGAGGTTGACAGAGTGGTTTTAAAAAATGCTCCACAAAATTGTAAGATGACATGCCATGAAGTACAACATGAGCTCATCAAGTGTTGTGCCCAACTCACTACTAAGCTAATCATTGAAGAACTTGATGGTCAACATTTTGCAATACTTGCTGATGAGTCTGCTGATGTGTATCAGAATGAACAGCTAGCTGTTGGCTTGCATTATGTCGATAAAAAGGGCCGAGCAGTTGTCAGATTCCTTGGCATTGCACATGTTGAAGATACTAGTGCTAAGACACTTAAGGCTGCAATAGAGCATATGCTTATGAAGTATAATTTGACCTTTGCAATGGTTCGTGGGTAAGGATATGATGGAGCTAGCAATAT
>JAKNSH010306868.1:0-11457 GCA_027790015.1 Cymbopogon flexuosus
TGATGGAGAATAGGAATTCGGTACAGTGAATTCTGCACCCCGATTCAGGGAACTGAACGAGGCCTAGGAATGCAACCCGCAGGTGTGGACTGTGGTACCTACCGACCGAAGAGACCTTTTGTTTTTGCAAATATGATATTCAAATCTGATTTTGATTTAAGGCATTTGAGTTGTACAACGATGAATGAACCACTATTTTCGACTGAGGTAATTGGATTGCTTTTTTTTTCCCCGTCTACGATTTGATTTTTTTTTTCTTTTGCTTCAATGCGCACTATACATTTCAATTCTCAACCTATATTTGTCAAAAAAAAAAAAATCTCAACCTATATGCTCTTGTAGTCACATCATCCACCTCATAATTGTAACCTTTTTTTTTTTTTTTGACAATGTCATAATCGTAACCTTAACGAACGAACAAACGATGCCACCTGCTACACAAATCGTAAACTATATACTCTGCGATCGACGAGCATCGAAACCTAGTGACAATTTCAACACTACACCGATAGTAAAACGAAACTCTCATGTGCAAGGTAAAGCGCATATGACTGTCCATGCACATCGCCATTCATCTCTACAGAAATCGAACATTGAACCAAGATCGATCAAATAGGCAAATACCAGAACAAGCATCACATTCGCAGTTATCAATCCCATCAGGCATCTAGCTATGTTCAGATATCCATCTGGTACGTACAGTGCTCAACAAACAAGCTCAAATATTTTTCTTACAGCCAGCAGCCGAGAAGGAGCACAAACAAGATAGCCAGAAATAAATCCTAACTAGTTATTGGCTGTATCGAGTGAAGCCTTATTGAATTCATGTAACAGTATATTATGTATATATGTGCATGAATCATCCCCGTGAGACTAAATGTTCAGCCAACGAGGATAGCCAGTTACAACATATACTCCGTATCAAGCTTGGATGCACACCTTCAGATGGTGATCACCATGCACCTCTCAGGCGTCAGGTCCTCCTCCACCAATGGGCCAACAGAAGTGGTAACCAGGAACCCATCTACTCTTGCCGCTGTGTCCACATCAACTGTGACTACACTGAGCCCTCTTCCAATCACATGAATCTTCCTGCCAATGGCCACAAGGGCGCAGGGGGGTCTTGTGACCTTGTCGGAGAGCCTACCGAGTGTGGCCCACTCCTTGGTGTCCTTCAGCCACCTCATCAGCTTGGTGCCCATGGACTGCTCCAGCATGTACAGTGTCCCATCCACAACAACTGTCGGGCTGGACCAACAGAGAGCGATTTCATTTTCCGTGCCTCTCCAAGTGCGGTCCAGCGGGTTGTATATGCCAGCGAAGTACATTCTGTTCCACGCTGCACGGTGAATAGTCACCAGCTCGTCGTCCAGTGCAATGAATTTCACTATGTCAGGGGTGAGCATTGGGTTCTTGTGGGCGCACCATGAGTCTGTGGCTGGGTCATAGATGTCCCATGAATTTGGTGACTTGTCTGTCAAACCATATCCACCAGTTATGTACAATTTCTCATAAAGAGACGCAGACACAAAATAGCACCTGAAAAGTGAAGCAACAGAGCATAAGGAACTGGTCTCCAATTTGCAATAGATACTATATTGTGATGCTTAAGGAAGAACATGATATGCTATATAGGTGTACTGTTCTAGGGAAAACATGAGATGCTACATATAGGCACAGAATAAGAGAATACATATGGCATGGTATTTATAATTATAGATTTTAAAGGTATGGCTTCACTGCTTGAGGATGAATAAAATATGAGAATGTTCTTTATTGATAAAAGTACCTTGCTGTAGGCATTGGAGCTGCTGCGCTCCAGTGATTTGAGGAGGCATCATAACAATACACTTCATCAGTAGCATCATGTAAGCAACTGCAACCACCCATAAGAAATAGCCTTTTGTCTAAGGCCTCAATGGTAACACCTTTCCTCCCTGAGCATGGGGGTTCAATGACATGCATGATTTTGAAGCACCGACTTGAAGGGTCTGGAGCCAACACATAGCATTTGATGCCTGCCTCCCTACAGATTACGTAGACCCATGACTCTTCCAAGTTATTCCTCTTGCGGCACAAGTGCCATTCTTCACTGCATAACAGTGCTCTCCACCTCTTTGAGACACGCCTAAGAACATTATGATACCGCCTAGGAACTCTTGCCAAGCAAATGAGAGCGATCTCATCAGGAAGTCCATGTATAAGAGGGGTATGACCAGGAGCTGATTCCATGCCTCTATTAAACAGCGTTCCAAAATGCACTATTTTTGTGGTGGTTGATCATCCTGACAGAGGATTAAGTGTGTTAATAAATATGCAGTGCTAGCACAAAAGGTAGATTGAAACTATTTTCCAATAAGATGATTTCAGTACAAAAAGCACCCATATAAAATAAGAACAAAATTTGGCACACTTATATCAATCAGGTTGAACAAAAAAGGGTAAACCATCAGTTGGGTACTTTGGTGATATGTCTGGATTTGCTCAGAAACCATAGTCAGTATTGGTATAATCAGATGAGGTACACTTAAAAGCCACCCCCTTCAGATACCGTCCTAATAGTAGTCATCATGGCAAATAAACAGAACAATCATGATCCAAGAAAGGACACAGAAGAAAACTGTCCTAGGAAATCGAATAGGGTAATCCTGATGACATAATAGTGTTGGCATTGGGAAAGTGAAGAATGTAGCTACAACAATCAGGTTGATCTTCGAGGGCAAATCAATGGCTGGGAAACTGAGATCTACAGTGGTATGGCTGGATTTGCTCAGAAACCATATTCAGTTTTGGTATAATAAATAAGGGGTGTAATTAAAAGTCATCCCCTTAAGATACCGTCCTAATAGGAGTAATCATGGCAAAAAGAGAACAGGCATGACCCAAAAGAGAGCACAAAAGAAGACAAAACTGTGATAGGAAATAGATAAGGCAATGCCAATTCTAAAAATAATAATGCTGCCACTGGGAAAGCAATGGATAACTACATCAATCAGGTTGATCAAAACGGAGTAAATCAATGATTGCATTCTTCGTTTCACATCGACCAACAGATCGCCGACGTCATGACGAAAGGCTGCCTACGGTGACATTCACGGCGTTCCATTCCAGTCTCACCGTCGGTGGACTCAACAATGCCACTGCAGGGGGGTGATAAAGGGCACGGTTCATCAGCATCACCTGGTCAAGCCAACCGCATCCGCGGTGACCGCGCTCACACGCTGAGCGGGCTAACCGCCCCACGTGCTCCGCGCAGCCACGACGCGTACTAGCGCACGTCCGGCAAAACCGGATCAAGGCCTCTCGCAGTCGTTTTCCTGTGAGACTCGAGAGCTTGTAACACATGTATAAGAACACACTAAGATGAACAACACACGTTGTTGCTTGAGCCTATCCTGCTTTGTATCGCTGGATTTGCTCAGAAACCATATTCAGTTTTGGTAGAATCAGGCGGGATGCAATGAAAAAACACCCCCTTCAGATACCGTCCTGATAGGAGTCATCATAGCAAAAACTAAAAAATGGCTCATGTTCACACATTCACAAAAACTAAAAACGATGTAATCAGTTGCAAAACATTTAACCCAAGGAGCACAAAACAAAAAGCAGGGTAAAGCTTTCACGGCACTTCATTGAACAGTAATTTAAGGGCTGGAATATAATTAAGTTTGCTCAGATGTTCAGTCTCAATTTTGGATGTAATCACAAATTCACATCTCACAATCCATCAATCACCAATTTTAGGCATACGGAAACCTTCGTCTCTGGTCTCTAGAGTCTACCGACTACGGATTCATATTTCACCATCAATCAGTGGCCAATTTGGGTACAAGCATAAGTCTACAGTCTCAGTAAATTTGTAGCGCGTGCAAAGCAACTACAGTCTCGGAGCTCATTTTACTCACCAGAGATACAGTCTTGCAGAGAAGGCGAGGAGCAGAGGCAGATCAGGCCGCAGGGGTGCTGGCCGCCGGCAGCCCGGGCACCCGGAGGAGCTGCGGCTGGGCAGCCCGACAGCCTGCGGAGGAGTACGGGGACGGCCGGACGCGCAGGGCAGGTCCGCGCCGGGGCGCTCAGCAGGAAGGGCACGGGATCAGAAGACAGGATCTACGAGGCTACGGCGTGGTCCAGGTCGCCGATTCTCCGACGACGCTGCTCAGGCGAGCCGCCGCCGTCGCCGCCACGGGATGACGGGACGGCCAGATCCCAGACGGGAGTTGGGACTGGAGTCGTGCGTGACTCGTGACGCTGACGGGCACCAGCGTGAGATAGTCCATGGTTAAACAGGCCTGGGCCTTTTTCTGAGAGGTACTCCTGGGCCTGTATGGAACTATGGAGTACCCACGGCCCGAGCAACGACGCCGGGCCGCCAAACCGAGAGCTTCACTCGGCTTCGGCTCTGACCACAGCAAAAGCGACAACATTGGCTGGAAGAGCCAAAACCAATTGCAGAGCAGACCACAGGCTTCCATTTCCACTTATGCATATTTTTGGCTTCTGCAAAATGCGTGTAACAATCCTTGCATTTGGCATGCATTGATACTACAGTCCTACTCAACATGAACAATTGTAATCAACAAGCAAAACAAGCGAACTTCTGAGAGCATGACAAACAGCCAATGTGACCCTACAAACATGGTTACTTACATAGTTATTACATGGCGTTGTACTATTTACAAGATAGCGACTACGGACGGGGGGTAAAACGTACACACCACTGACCAAGCTCTCTCACCAGTCTTTCAGAAGTTCACTAGCGACATCTTTGTAGCTCACTTTTTTCTTCTTTGGGGGAGGAGCTGCACTCAGGTCTGGGGCTGGAACCCCAGAGGTTCCAGCATCTGGCGCCAGGATCTCAGAATTGGATGTGGAACTTCCTACCGCAGGTGGATCCTTCTCAACTTTCGCCAAGGGCGCCCTACTTGTACCTTCTGTTCCTTTCTTGCCCAGGAGTGGTAGCATATCCAGAAGCATGGCGTGCAACGGATCAGCCATTTGTTCTATCTTCTCACCAGGCGCACTACTCATCGCTTCTGCAGCGGTTGTTCTTTGGAAAGGAATGTCTGGTTTCTCCTCCACAGTGTTCAATTTGACACCTTTGGCCTCTTGCTCCCCCAATGTGAAAAGCTGAGCACCCGGCGGTGGCCCACAGTCTTTATCGCTGTTATCTACTTCCATCTTAGAGATGTAATCTGTGTCCAACTTCTGATCATCTTGACCTGTTTCACAATGTCCACTTTCTTCAGATCCACCGTCATCTATCTTTGTATGCTGATTTCCTCTTGTAGCGCTTGTTCTCCGGGCTGGTTTAGAAGCAGGTGGAGGGAGTCCTTTCTTTTTGTTGGTAATACCTTCTTCAACCTTAGAGGTATCATCTGTGTCCAGATTTTGATCATCTTGACATTCACTGGGCGCGCTTTCTTAGATTCAACGTCATCAACAATTTTTGCTTTATGGTTTCCTCTTCTAGGCCTTATTTGCCGGACTGGTATAGGAGCAGCCCTTGTAGTTCTTGAACTACCGGTTGGCCTGCTCCTTTTTCTTGGTACGTTTTTTGCATGAGATCTTTCAACTACCTTGTGTTCCCCAAGCTTATGATCCAGAGGCTGAACGTTTTCCTCACTGAAACAAATTAGAAACAGATAAAAGGTTGAAAACAATCAAATGTAAATATTTCGATATTAAGTGTCATTATGCAGGCAATCACCAGTTACCTCCTTTCAATTTCTATTTCTTCTAGTGTATCCGGTTTAAGGCTGTAAGCAGTTTCAGAGAGCTTCATTTGTTTCTCCACTGAATCTTCCAACCACTTATTACTGACAACATGTAATCGTTTGTCATGAAGATAACGTCTTTCAGCAGGAGGGAAGCTGCATAAACAACCAATGGATTACCACAAATGTTTCCATTTGCCCTTCTCTTGCAAAAGTCACAAAGCAAATCTAAAGCAATAAATCAGTACCTCTTGTATAGGTTATCAAAGTTATAGGCCTGTAAAACCGAAACTACAACCAAATGAGTAGCTGGAGCAATGCTGCTGCAGACCTGACCACCATGCATTGTTAGATCCTGCTTCACCCTCTTCAGCGCAAGATCAGATATTACATTGTAGTCCGCATTCCTCCGGGAAAAAAAAAAGTGAAAAAAATGAGGAGATGTATCATGTGAAATATGACATTACTTGACAGTAAATGAAGCTTACACTAAGGGTGCATTATGCAAGTAGACACAGCAACCCTGGAAGAAACAGAATCTCTCGTCTATGCAATGCTTCTTTTTGTACTGATTAACCATGTTTGAATCACCAGCAACTTTGTCGATGTTACTGAAAATCTGGTGCATGAAAAATTACAAGGAAATATAAAAAAAAATGGTTCATTGTGAATCTGTCCATGTAGAATGCCCAAAAAAGAGGTCGAAATTTCAAATACAGTCATCAACATCTTTTACATCGCCATTCTACCAAACACATGCTTCTAAGCACAAAAATCCACTGTGATAAAATAATAACAAGCTTATGATGCCAGGGAAAAGTTGCAAACAACAGAAGGCTGTGGCAAAATATCATATAACATCCCATTGTTGGGTGCTACCATGCAAATCCAACATTGACCAGTTTCGGAAGGATCATATTAGGAAGAGAAGATTAGGTGAAATCCTTTATTCCTATATAAGGTCTATGTACGGGGATAGAGGTGCAAATGGGTGCCCTTAAGTAGTACTAACAATGAAACTAAAGAAGATTCACGGGGACCTTATGGTCAGCAAATTGCACCCGTAGCGAAGGGTGCCCCAAACATGATTTTTGTCATCTCTATCTAGAAGACGCCACATTTCAATAGTTCTGTTCTGTGAGATGTTATTCGCATAAAATATTTTTTTTCTCGAAAACATAGGAGAGCTGTGAAACATTGCATTAAGAAGAAATAACACACGGATCCCATAAGTTTACATGCCACATTCCAAAAATAAATCGACCAACCATATCGCACACAAGCTATAAGCCCCCTACAATGGTCAGTTGTGCCAAACCTTTGGCACTTGCCAAGACCTTTCGTAAAATATAATATAGTTTATATCAAGTTCAAAATAATTAGGGTTCAATGTTGGATCATATGCAGCTAGCCATCAACGTGCCTGAACCATGACCTTCTATGTGTTTATCTGGTTCTTGTCTCTTTGGGTTTCATATCTAGCCTACCCCAACTTGCTTGGGACAAAAGGCTAAGTTGTTGTTGTATCATATGCAGCTTCTACTAACTGGTCGATTCATGGTTACTTAGTTGCACCAAATTCAGGCCCCATAGTGGTATATCTTCAATTTTGAATTATTGTTATATTGTCCTATGCAATAAAGTATTATTCTATTTGAAGTGATAAAAGGACATACTGAAGACATAACCAAATACTATACCTGCTTAAGGTCAGCAATTTCAATATCCCAGTAGTAATAGTCAGCATATGAATCAATCTCTTCAGGAAATTTGTGCCTAGCAAAATCAGCAAGAAATAGTATATACCTGTACAATGATAATTGCATTAGAATATTTTGCTTAATAAGAGGTAAATTGGGTCAAGTCAAAGGGTCAAACCTAGGTTGCAAATGAAGAAGTTGTTTTTCCTGGCAACAATCTAATATCCACTCATAGTGAATGATCCTTCCCTGCCGTAAAGCTGCCTGATATTTGATACCTGAAAGTTAACATGCAAATAGATTTCAAACTATATGTATTCAATATCCCATTATCAAAGAAAAAGGGACTCCTGAAACAAAGGTAAATACCTTTCTTCTCCGCAGCTATACAGTGCGTAACAGAGTCACTCAGATTCATGGAGAAAGATCCCCCATTTTCAACGACCAGTTTATGAAAATATTCGAGATTATATGATGATGGAATGTTGACAAAATCTAAGTGAGATAAGGAATAATCTCCTACTTTACATTTTCTGGCCTTTGTATTGTAAAAATAAGTGTAGCTAGCAAAGAATAACACAGGAAAGGATACAGATAATCATGTTGGCAAATATCAGGGTTTCTCCCTTGAGACCTGATACATCAGTCTTCATGAGATGTGAAGGGATGATTGAGACACACTTCTTCTTCTCCACTTTTTTGTTTGCTTTTGAGCGTTTTGTGTCATCATTCTTCAGGCTATTATCATCTGTCACCCTTTGTGTTGTACCATTACTTGAATGCACAATGTCCACAAATGCTGCAATGCTCAGCATGTTATAGATCATTCATCCTTGAGATATAATCTAGATTTAAGGCATCAGGAGGGATGTAGCTTATTGTAAGCTACTAAATAAAAGAACTAAGGTTACAAACACAAAATATTAACTATAAGCAAAACAGATTACCCTGCACATCAAGGCACTCATGCCATGGCTTGTCATATCTCACTCTCTGAATACGGGGGAACCTCAAACAGTACGGAGCAGCAAATACCTGCAAAAGGTTGAAAGTTCTTAAAAGTAAGAAGAGAAAATACACCAGCTGATTGCACATGAGAAATCAGTCCCAAGCATAATGCTTTTAAAGACTGAACTGTACATAAACTTGTTTGATTCTTTAAATTGAATACCTCGGACTTGATTGTACGAATGTCACTTGTTACAGACATTATGACTGACCTGAAAATGTAATTAGTGATTTAGCATATCATGTGCTTCCTGTATCTAAGAAAATGGCCGACTGAATCAAAGAAATAAAAAGGCTTACTTATCAGGGCTTTCGATCCAAACATCTGGCCTCTCCTTTGAGTTATTTGTAACTTCATAAAATTTTGGTGGTTTTTTGGGGTACTCATTTTTCCTGATTCAAAAATAGCACAGTATGACAGATTGAGAAGGAACTTTGGTGCTTTTAAGTGTAATAAATAGGTTGTTAAGCTTCAAGGAAGCATATTTACAAAAAATACTGAACCAATAGATATGAAACATAAGAATCAAAGCTGAATACCTGAAATAAGGCTTCAGTTTGGTGACAAGAGCATCACGCTCTTCAACAGAGAGGCCAGAACCAACACGGCAGAATGAAAGAAACCTTGAAAAGAGTACATAAGGACAGAAAACAAGTAAGAAACATCACATAATAGATGGTTAAACCATGATGTCTCATTGCCTTGGTAATCAAATTTGGGTTCACCTGTTGTGGGAAAAAGGAAACACCATGGAATGACAAAACACTATTCTTACCATTTACCATATAAAACCTCATTAGACATGTATGTAACAAGAAACATCATGTCAATAAATAAAATGGGAACATGTTTTCTATGTTTTGCCAAGAACATGTATGAAATGCATATAACCAGTATTAAAATATATAATACTGAAAGAAACAAAAGGTATTCATGTCTACACACCTATCAGCAATCTTCACCATAGTACAGAACCTTCCTACTGCAACATTATTTAATTATTAGGCAACCACATCTAAGAACCAAGCGATAGCCCAGTTGGTAGAGCCTCAAGCTGAGACTTGAGAGGACACCCAACAGGGCTGGAACCCAGGATCTTTAATGCAAAGCCAGGGAGCATCTTCTTCCCATGGCCGAGTTTTTAGGATGGCCAAATTTTGCTTTTTACTGTGATCTTCATCTACAATTGCCTCTACGAAATATAAACACTGGGTGGACAAACTCTGGTTACCTTTTGGGGTAGCTATTATCATCTGAAGGGACTGCAAGGCCAACTAAAAACTGTGCAACCTATAAATCAGTTAAGAACAATGATCAGCAGTTTTACTTTTTAATAGCTTGAAAAGAATAAAGCTAAGAGCGAGTTTTGACATTAAAAAAATGCATTTCTTGTCCTTTGATGATTATATAGGAACCATACAAGACTATGAACTAGCAAGGCATTATAATATTCACATCCGGGTAACCCTAATGCTGAAACTAAAATATTAAGCCAAGTCAAAAAAAATGTCTAGGGCACCTCTCCTCCTCGACTTCCAGATCCATAGTATCCCCCTACCAACAAAGCAGTCAACATAACCTCAATCAATAGTTTCAAAAAGTTTATAATCTGTTCTTCACATATGGAGAAAGATGCTTACCTATAATAATAACATCCAGATCAGCACCCGCGTGTATGTAATCAGGCTTTAGTTTAAGCCACTTTCCATTTCGATCACCAGGTTCCCATTTGGAATCAAGGTCCTTTAGTATAATGCCCTCATCTCTAACCACAATTAATGAATTGAAGAATCATAAGATTGAAACTAAACGGTTGAAGAATCATAAGATTGAAACTAAATGGTTGTTTAACGTGAAAGTTGCTAAGCCGAGTATCTAATAAAGTACAAAGAAACCTGTTCTCGATAGTCTCTTTGAAGAATTTATCAACATCTTCAACATTATGTGCAATAATCGACCAGCATGGTTCTGCAGATTGCAAATAAGTTTATTATTGCGTATTAATGGGTTTATAACAGAGAGATAATATAGAACATAACAGGTGACTCTTCTGAACAAAATTTAAAAAAGAGCAAAAGAAGTCCGTAACCAGCACTCTAGATCAAGCTACTGGAATCCATTGTATAATGTCATCTATTTTAGAAGTGGGTGAATTCAAATGCATCCATGAGAAAATAAAAATACAATTGTAAAATTGTCATCAGCTACCTGAAGGGCGACGGACATTTAAACCACCTGTTGGGATCAAAATCTCAAGACGACCCTTTAAAGGTTTCACAACCTTCTGCAGAATTTGATGCCGCTCTGTCAAACTTTGGTGGATAACACTGGTGTCTCCAGCATAAAGGATGTCAAAAGCAACATCTATGCATCACCAGTGTCAAGAAAAACGTTGACAAACAAGAAAACAAATAACATATGAAAACTTGAGAGGAAACATTAAACCTAGACCGTCATATGCTAGGAAACAATTCCAGCACATCCAGATACTAAAACAAACAGAAAGTCGAAATTCAAACAAATATATATCTTATTACCAGGTAAGAATCTTCCATAAAAAATGGAATAGTTAAGAATATCAAGACAAAAAGTAAGAATGCAAGAAGTAGTAAAGAAATGAAGGATACAGCACAACTGCAAGCACAGAGTAAATTAAGTTAGATAGGAACTTTTTTAGAAGTAATGTATCACTCCAAAACACAGAAAAAAAACCAAGTTTTGTGAAATCAACCTGTCGATCAGTCTCCAATCCCTCCCTTGCAGCCTTAGCTGAAAAAAAAAGAATAATATTAATCCACTATAAAAACATCCTGGAGAAGTAAAGCTTTCTAATTTTCAATGGAATATCCAAAAACCTATTTCCTGGTTTGAACCAAATTCAGCAAAACGGTTAAGTACAGTGTCCCAGACAAGCATTTCTCCATCCAAGATACATCTGCATTTTTAATAACAATTAGAATCAGAACTAAAGTGAGTTCCAAGGAAGTTTGCACGGTGAAAGGACTATAAAAAGGACCAACAGATATCCAAAAGG
>JAKNSH010307069.1:0-11670 GCA_027790015.1 Cymbopogon flexuosus
TAAGGTGCCAGTACACCCAAGGTCATGATGTAAACTCGGACTGCCCCTCCTTCCTTCTTCTCCAGGCGACAAGCTATCGCGCCCACACAAATATCGCTGTAGTAAGCTGCAGACAAATGCAGGGAAACAGTTCAGCTGTCTGGCGTCACTCCAAGAGGGTCAGCAACCAATTTCAAACATAATCAGCTGACCCAATAGATGAATCAATATAATCAGTATGTGCCCCCCAAATGCATCCGTACAACCTGGGGGCATTCACACTTCATTACCCAGCCTAAACACCACAGCTACCAAGACCGTCCAAGATCAGACCTAAATAAACAAATCAACCCTTTTTACACATCACATTCGTCTGAATCCTAACGACCGTCTTCTCAATCTCGGCCGCAACAGCTTGTCCTTTTGAACGCCCAATCGTAGATCCAATGACGCAAGGGGCGCAATCGTGGCACAGGGCAGAGAACATAGGAGGGAAGATGGAGGTCGGATAGAGGAGGAGTGGACGGCGCACCTAGTTTGGAGAAATCCTTGGAGGCGATGGCGTCCTGGTAGTATTTTTCGTTGTAGCGGACGGGGAAGAGCGCCGTATTAAGCTTCTTGAGCTGCATCACGTTCTTATCCCGCACGCCATCCAGCGACGTCCGCTCGACGCCGCCCCCGCCGCCGCTGGCCTTTTCTTTGCTCGCAGCGACCTCGCCGTCCCCCGCGCCCATCTTCGCGCTCCCTACTGCCTCACTCTTGATTTGCGCCTCTCTCGCCGGAAGCGACGGAGGAGGAGGATGCGTCAGAGAGTTGCGCGTGCGGTGGGCGCGAGCACGGCGGCGGTGGCGTCTGGCTGACCTTCCTCTCTGGTCTGGTTGGGGACTTCTTGGGTGCGCCGTCCGGGGTCACCCAGCCAAAAAACCCTGCTCCCGGGCTCCTGGCTCTTGTGACGTTTGGCTGTTCCCGGTTCCTCTCACTGTCGAGTGGGGCCCATTCGACAGACACGGTGGAGCGGCAGGCTGCAAAGGGACAAAGATGTAGGCTTTAGGTTGCGTTGCGTGCACTTGCAACCAGATCGTGTCTGTTCTTTATTCTCCTTTTTTTAGTAGGCTTTAGGTAGAAAATGGTGTTTTCCAAACCATCCAATCGTTGAAAAAGGTTATAGAGTCTGTTTATAAAATAATCAATCGATTATCCCTCCTCCCACAATGACGAGTTTTCCGCCATGCTAACCTCGCAAGAGCTAATACATAATCCGATAACCTTTAGGTATTATTGTGGTCAATTCATTGGGATCCAAGGACTCAAATTTGTCCTTTAGGATCGATCCTTTTGGTATTAATGTTGGGAACGTATGCTATGCAAACTAACAAGTTGTGCAAATTATGAAAACTTTAATTAAGACCATATGATTCTAATCCAATGGCTATGGTAAAGATGAGTTATTTTAACACTTAAACCCTCCCAACATCCTAATCTCAGTTTTTACAAAACACCTCCTCTACATCTGGCCATTGGATTAGAATCCTATGGTCTTAATTAAAGTTTTAATAGTTTGCACAACTTATTAGTTTGCATAGCATACGGTGCCATTAATGTTAAGGGTCTCTTTGGATCCTTTTGTTTTGAAGGAATTCAAATTTACTTAATGAACTAGACTAATTGATTTGAAATTCGATTCTATAGAGCACCATGTCATGTTTCTACTCTATAACTTATAGCATGCTCTTCGGCTAGCTCCTAATGCAGAAATGCAATATATGAGTACCTCCTTTATATGGCCAACAATAGCATGGTCAGACGCTACAAGTACATCTGTAATCGTGTAATCATGTTAGCCTAATGTAGACTAAGAAAAAGCAAGCAACTAATAACACCCTAAGCTTCTGGAATTTTGGTTGCCAAAGCCTAATGGTAGAAGACTAGAAGGTAAGGTAGATTACTTTCAATTTCCATCATAAACATTTCAAGTGCTACCAAACCTTACATGCATCAGCCTATGAACCCTTCATTTAGGACTAGAGCTTTCATTACGGGAAGTCGCAAGCTTGCGATCGAAGTGACTATTGTTCTTGTCAGACTCGTGGCGGAGAAGGTTGCCGTCCCCAAGCACCCAAGCACAATCCAAGCGCCCGGTCTGGACGTGTGGGTGACGAGGTCACCAAGTCCACATAGGAACGAGTGCGGTCAGCCGGTGCATATAAATCATTGATTTTGGAACCTAACTTCACTTAATCTCTTGGGAGTATTGGTAGTTTGGTACAATTGCATACTACGTACATTAACTAGTACTTGGCCTTAAATGATCTAACGTCACGAACTTGCTGCAACGGCTGCTGACTAAGCTATTCTAATTTCTAATTCTGTCCTGCGATTTTTGCTCCTTTACGTTGCTACAGTTAACGAGTGGTGCAGTTAGTACACAAAATGAATTCAACTGCAACCAAAAAAAAGCCCTCTGTACACAACCGTCTTCCACATATGAAACTTGCCCGTCATCTTGAGAAATGAGAGTTACGAAGGCCTCCATCTGATATGGCACACGATCCAGCCTGCTACTTCTCTGTCCTTGCACTCTTGCTGACCATACTTGCAAAACCTTTCCTTTGATCTCTATGTGTCTACAAAGTACAAACCGATTGAAGATGCATAATTAAGGTCTGCATGTGAGACACAAAACCAACGCCATTCATACAAATCTTCAACAGGACTACGCCTACCTCGTGAAGTACTTCGAATTTTTTCGCGTGTGCTGCTTTTAGAATCATCCACTCCAAGGCCATTTCATACTCTATCGTGTTGGGCTGAGAGCAATGTGACGTCCATACAGCCTTACTCTGCAGAACAGACAGTTGCATCAAATATCAAGCAAAGGAAAAAAAAAAAAAAGGAAAACATCGCAAAACACCCACCTGCTCTTCTCGCTGTTTTCTACCAATTTTAATATTACGTAAGGTCAAGTGCCCAACAAGAGTTCCTGAAGATTTTGGAACCTTGAGTAAACCTTTGCTGCAGTAGAGAGGTCTGCAAGTTATAAAATAGGCAAGAATTAACAGTAGCTACCCAAGAAAATCATGCTAGACAAACTTTATTAACTAGCCAGTGAGTCAGAGCATCCCCTCAGAAGACTATTTCATCTAATTCATAATTTTTGGCAGTTGATCTACCAAGAGATTTCAACAGTTGATGCAAAGCATATAAACCCCACTTGAAGCAAAATTCAATACATAATAAGACACATTGGAACTGTATTAACACATACCTTCCACCAACGACCAAGCCTGAATTGATTTTTGAAATAGCCACATCAGCATCATTTTTAGTCCTGAATATAGCATATGCTTTTCCTACAGGTAAGAAACCACTTGCAGTTAACTGCAAGAACCAGGAAAAATACCATTCCACCACTAAATGGAAAAGCTGATCGTTTATGGAACATATATTTATTATTCAATTAAGGAAAAGTCTATACATCTATCTGACAGGTTATCAGGCCAAATATCAGTCCAACTTTGGGTGGTAGGATGTAGATCAGTGTTATCAGGTCATCCGATTAATCACAATTAATTCTGTGGTTCATCGCCCTGATCGGTGCCCAGCACTCGATTAGGTTTTGTCTCCTATATCTCTCCCACTGTTTTCCTCACCTCCTCACCCTGTGAAACCTTCAGCCGCCGGCTGTTAAATTGCTGTGCGGGTGCAACAGCTGCAATTCTTCCCCTCCTCCGTCCTCAGCTGTCAGTCCGAGCATCTTCCCTACTGCTTCCTCCTCCCTACTGCTATAGGGCAGCAGGGGTCAAGGGAAGGTTGCGGGTCCGCAGGACACAAGGAAGCTCACTGATCTTCCCCATCAGCAGGTCCAAGGGAGCACGAACATGAGCTCATCAGTTGTATCAGCTGCTGCTGGTTCAGCATCCTCAGCTTCTCCAGATGTGGCATCCCTTATAGGAAAGGCTAGCAGCACAACAATATGGAGTTCTGGACACTCCAACTAACCAGAAATATAGTCTTGATGCTCGATTTCTACTATATAAGTATTTGGTATATAAGTATTTGGTATACCCTACAATCCTACATATATGTCCTGGTATATACAGGATGACTATATAGATGACTAGACCGACCAGGTCGACTATCAGACCCTGCGGATCATTTAAAGTCCTCTTCTGATCTCACCGAGGCAGCAGCCTTCACACCCACTCACACCACCACCGCCCAATGTTTCTCTTGAACTCATGAACAACTCACCATTGTTTGGATCATCACAAGTGGGGTGGTTAATGGTTTTGGCAATGCAACTTAGTTGTAGTGCTTCATGAACCAGCTCCTGCAAACATTATTGTCATGAAAAAAACGTTGAAGGGGATGTGAGAAAATAAAATAAAAAGAACAAAATAGTAGTAGTAACAAAGCCTAAAACAAACACTCCAATACTGAGATTGAAAAGAATGAATGTACTATTGGAAAGAAAAACTGTAGGAGACAGAGTGGGCAGAAACAAAATTGCAACTAAACAGACAGCCGAAGATATTCACATAATTGAAAAAAATATTAGGTCAGGAATATAATAGAGAAGGGACAACCAAATAGATAGGATGCTACCTCTAAGTCAGCACCTCCAAACTGAATATCAAGATTTTGAATATACACAAGTGTCCCCTGCTTATCAGCCATCTGTAGTCTGTCATCCCATCTCTGAAATATATGTTAAAAACATCATTACATAAAATTTAAGGTCTAAGACATAGTAATCAGTTTATGGTAATTCTGATTAATAATGGATAATCAAGCATAGATATGGTATTCTTCGGTACAATCATAGCATATGTAATGCAGAAAGATCACTCACAATGTTAAACCATTTGCGTCTGTCCTGTTAAATAACAGAAAAATGTATTAGCTTAAAAAAAGGAAATATGGTGAAAAATCAGTAAGAAACACGTTCATAGTGATTGGCAAAAGATGAAAGTATAGCAAAAGCAGAAAAAATCATACAAATGATCCGTAGACAGGAGGAATATTGCTTGTGTGCAGCAGACATGGGGCAAAACTCTAATTGATTTGACAGTTAAAAGTTCATAAAGATTATGACCGTGAGCAAATAACGGATCAATGGAAGGGGCACAATATGACCATATGTCCTACTAAACTTGTTGACATTGGTCTCCTCAATCCACCACTCATTAACTTCACTGACCAATGAATAGAGGCATGGGTCTGGAAAAATGCAAGCATGTACAAAACTTGGTATGGAGCAATTTAGAAAGGTGCAGTAATGTCTCTTCACATTCTTGTAAGATTGTAGCGTTAAATAAAAAGGGAACATGTTTGTACTTCAGAAACAGCTAAGAAAAACATAGCAGGAGTAACATGCTGTATAAAGGAATAGTCAGTTCAAAGAATTTACCACTTGTATTGATGGTGGCGCCGAAGGTTTTTTGTCAGGATTAGATGGGGCCATGTCCTGCACTGTAGCTTCTTGGGATAATTTCAACTTTTTGGGTGGCCTCTCCCCAGCATGAGCTTTTTGTGAGTCATTATATTTCGGAATGTTGACATTAACTGATAACTGTGGATGGGGAGCCGAAACAACTGGCTTTTCATCTTTGACTGCTGAATGAGAAAGAGCAATGGCAGCTATTGATTTCTTATCCTCTTTCTTGACCACAGACTGTGAACGGGGGGTAGCAGCAGGTGGATTTTCATCCACCTCTTTAACTGATGCCTGAGAAAGGTGAACTGCAGTAGCCGGACTTTCATCATCCTCTTTAGTGGCTGAACAGGGAGCGGTGAATGGGGCAGCCAAAACCTCAAACACATTTGGGTTCAGCGGAACATTTACTGCCGGAACATTTACCGCACTAGAACTGGGCATGACTTTGCCATCTTTTGGATTCAGCAGAACATTAACTGCACCACAAGGACTATAGTTAGACACTTCAATTGAAAACATTACCAGACAAATTTGTAAGGCATAAATCAAGTCTAGATCCTCTGCTGACCTTCCAGCCCTGCGATTTTATCAGGCAACTCATCAGAAAGTGTGCATTTTTTAACATCAAAGCACCTATAGAAGATATAATCAGCCATTGTTTGTTCCTGAGGGGAAGGTTGGCGATTCCTCTCGTCTTTTGAAATGCATATAACAGTGCATTTTCCAGCAATAGCTTCCTAATTAAGGAACACATGACCATTGAAACCTTTTAGTAGTAGATAAATCCAAAATTGAAAAAAAAAAAAAACAGATTTAGCATTTAAGACTCTGATACATGAGAGCAGGAAGTGTTCGTAGTTGATAAGTGACACTCAATGACATGCACTACTTAATTAGCATGCTCAACTGCCTCCGATTAGAAAAGATTCAAATTGTTGGCAGATTTCTTGCACGCTGAGATTCAAACTTCTTTTTACCACTGAATTACATTTCTAATTTGTGAATCTATCTTTTTACCACTGAATTACACTTATAATCTGTGACTCTGTCAAAAAAGGAACATTTCCTATTGACGCCATTCTTTCTATATGTACTATGTAAATTTGAATGAATAACCAATTAAAACACACAGGACAATTCATATCTAGTTTTGACAGTTGGCTGGCAAGTAGACCAAAATTCACTCCCACCGTCCCAAAATGATAAATGTATTTTGATTTTGATCAGAGAAAAGTCCAACAAAACAGAAATTGATCCTTAATTTCTCTCACAATATATTTTTATTTGTTATAAAGAATCAATATCATCTCCAAAGCTCCTTGGATATAAATCTATTGACACAAGTTTTATGTCCTAAACTTATCATTTGACTAATTGTTAGTCAAAGTTTGTAAAGTTTTGAGTTTTCCCGTATGAAATACGTTTATATTGCAGGACGGAGGGAGTAATAATCGAGATAGATTTGGAATGTTACAGATCGTCAAAGACATTTCAGAATTCTATGTAACTCGAAGAATATTAATTAAGTGCAACTAAAAGAGGAAGAAATAATGCAAGCAATGGTTAGTGATAATGAAATAGAGAACTAACAATACCACCATAGCACTCAAGCATATCAAGATTGTGCACTTGTTTGAATTATAGCTCTAACCCCTATAATAAGTGAGAGAAACTCAAAAAGAAACAGATAATTCTAATTCATCAACTCCAAACCAACTAGAAGCAAGCATTTTGATCCATTGACTCCTAATATTGATAAAATATTTATAGACCCAAAATGGACATAGCCTATGGGCATGATGTTAGAATAAAAAGTTAAGGATGACGACAAATAAAAACAAGGCAGAAAATAATGACGTTATGAGAAACATACCAGCGGATTGATATCCGCAAGCCCACTACCATCCCCAGAAGCAAGAAAAATCTCCTTTTCCATCACATGGTCTCTTAAATATTTCTGAATCTCCTCAGGGAGGAAAAACCAAAGAATTTTTACTTTCTTAGCCTCATTTTGCTCCCAAATCTTAACAATTTTCCCAATGTATGGTTCAGGATCACCATGCCTAAACAGATAGACACAATCATACAACGAATACTTCACATTGTCAAATGTGAAGGACCCATAGTGTGGTGAACCTGTTTTAACACCTTTAGCTATACACTTCCCCCATGAGAATTGGATGTTCTCACTATTCCCATCCATTCTGGCGCTGGTAGGTGGTGGCACACTCATAGCTTATCATAAGCCTACAATTAGAAACCCAGGACATTAAACTACAAGATATATGAAGCAAAACCAGCACCTTATTAAGCAAAGCATTAAATTGTGGAGCCACTGATTATTTTCTGAGACATAGAAGAGGGTAGCATATCATTTCAATAAGAGAACACACAAAGGAGATAGTCCACGAAAAAACACAAAACAAAACATCCCCACACTGAACCGTAGAAAACAACAAGAATCAGTTTTTTCGCCGATGATTCTGTCATCTAACTACACAAAAACTTTAGCAAACCAAAATCCTAAAATACTCAGGAAAAATATTAATGTGGAACTTCAATTAAAAAAAACATGTCCTCAATTTTTAACAATATTTTAATTTGATTGTTTCCCTTTCATAGTTGACCTAGGAAGTTTTTTAACAGTTGTCTTACTAGTCCCACTGGCAAGATATAATTCCTCCTTCAAAAAGAAAGGTTGTGGTTCTAGTTTTGTCTTGAGCCAAACATTTCTATCTTTGACCATCATCCCATCAACTCTTGCAAATTCATATAGTTTAACATGCAAATTAGATACTATATGAAAGTATCTCATGGTAAATCTAAATAAATGGTTTTATGATATTAAATTATACAAGATTTTACAAATCGATGGGCAAAGATCGAAAGATTTGACTTTGGACAAACTAGAACTGGGACCTTTCTTAAATGGAGGGAGTACTATCTATGTCCACGATACAAAGGGGTAAAACATAAGCTCTTCATTGCAAGTGGTCTCTTTTCCCATAGATCTTTAAGAGTAGTGGACACCATGAAAATAGAGTGCACCATGTTTCCACCAATTGTTGGTAGCATCAAGCTACTCCCTCCATTCCAAATTATAAGACATTTTGGCTTTTCTAGATACATAATTTTGCTATGTATAATGTCTAGATACATAGTAAAAACAATGTATCTAGAAAAGCCAAAACATCTAATAAGTTGTAACAGAGGTAGTATAAATATCAATTGTATTGGCCAGCATGTAGGACATGCCAATATCAGTCACTAGAAGATGCCAATATGGCATGTCAAATAAATCAGCTTGGAACAGCAGTAAATGGCCTACCCCAACTTGCTTGGGACAAAAGGCTTTGTTGTAGTCATTGTTGGAACAGCAGTAAATGGCCAATATATTGCAAAATTGGCAGAAAAATTCACCAATATTTCAGTCTCACACAACCATTATGCTCCTATTTGGGCATGCTTGAGTAGAATTAAATATAATCAGAAAAATAATACATAATTTTTGAAGGGAAGCACCTCAGTTTTATAATTTACTATGATAAAACAGTAGATCTTACTGTAAAGATTCATGATGTCACCAATATATTTCGCTATGCTTCTAAGATTTCAAAGGCCAGTTGCTTCAGTTGTGCAATTGATTGAAAGTGAAGAATTTGCGAGTTTGTGTGTAGTTTTCAACTAGTAAATTCCCGTTAGTAGAAAATAAAATCTGTCCTTGAAATAAAAATGTGGCTGTAAAGCGTCAAAACTTAATAAAAGTTAAAATGTATTTTGATGCTTAAGGTTTGGTATCAAAGAACATGTCACATAATCGTTAAAAAGAATATGAAGACACTTCAGTTGCCAAGATGGGATCATATCACCCAATATCCATTATGCTGATCTATTATTAACTGACATCCTCAAATTAGGAGCTCACATATTTCACTTGCATTAAGGGTTGCAAAAGCTAATGTAGAGAGAACCCCTCGAGCAATAAGCTGTTTTTTTGCAACATGTTGCACTTGAACCTACCTCATTTCCATGCTCAACTAAGTTCATAAATATGCATCTTCATCAAGCAACAGATCAGTACAAGCCAATGTTGATTACTTCATGAACATATAGCGTAAGTGTAGGCTCCCCTGTCCTCGATAATTAAATCACTGAAGAATTGAAATAAAAAAGTAGCTTGGAAGGATCATTTATCATTCCAGTCATGCTGAAAGAGAACTCCTGATGCGTGTTTTATTTAATTTTGGGCAATGACAAATCACTATGATACATTCTCTGACATGAATTACATAAGCACTACTAGTATGAAAGAAACTTTAAAGGTTCCATGAATGCTGAATGCTCATTGCCATAAAAGAATATCACTCCCTCCATTCCAAATATTAAAAGACGTTTTGGCTTTTCTAGTCTATCTAGATACATAACTTTTGCTACGTACTTAGATATGCACTATGTCTAGATACATAATAGAAGTGATGTACCTAGAAACGCCAAAACGTCTTATAATTTGGAATGGATGGGAGTACTAGAGAAGGAGCAATAACATAAAACTCACAACTCAATAGCATATGCCTTTGGCCATTTATCAATACAGCAAGAGAATATAATATAAGTGTCTATAGAAATAAGAGATTAATGCTACTAGCACTTTTCGTGTAGAACCTCATACACCATAAGTACTTCAGAAACAAACTTCATCAAGCTTTACCATAGCCATTCTCTTTCGTCATCCATGGCAGTTGCACTCAAGATTATTTTGTAAAATTCCTTACGATGAGGATCCATCCACACAAGTAATCTCAATTCTCTGAATTTCATGAATCAATTGCACATTCGAGAAATATTTTACAGATCAAATGAAAGATATGCCAACAGGAAGACATGTCCCTTATACATGCACTATCTGAGTACTTCCATCACTGCTTGTGAATATATAATTGGCAAATAGAAACAGCTCCATGACCATAGAATAACTATTAATCACAAAATGGATACTAACTTAACACTCCACAGAACCAAATTCTCAACAAGAGAAAGGCAGAAACAGCATGACACAAGGATCGTCATGCGTGGCAAAACAAAACCAACTAAGCAAAATTGGCAAGATGGTGGATTCTAGGGAGCTAGGCTAGGGTTTCAGACACGAGGGAACCTTTTTGGGTGTGGTGTGGACGGCTATAACTGCTAACCATAATATGAAAAGTTTGAATGAAGGGGGGAAAAAACAAGACAGCCACCAAAGGAGAAATTGTGCCCCAAAGAAAAATATGCAACTCACATCAAGCAAGAGAAGGGGGTAACCTCCACTCCAACGAAGGGTCAGCAAACATTATAAAATTAGGGGTGTAGCAATAGCAAAATGGGCAGAAATTATATGATAAGCAAAAGGACATTTTTTAAGTGATATTTGTATAAATAGTAATGCCACCTGATGATTTTTTAACATTAATAGTTCAACATAGAGAAATAAATATTTGCAGGGAAAATGAATGAAGTAGTGATACAGTCTTTACCAAAATGAAGGAAACCACCAGTGATATTGTTTAGCAATAAAGAACCCACTAATAATGTTGCTTGCCAAAATCATCGATACAAGATGGTTGGTATAGAACAAACAAGGGTATCCAACATCATACCCCTTGACAGCCTAAACAATATAGTAGGACATTTCTTTTAATTCATTATTGCCTCTGGTAGTGTCCTCCTTTAAAACCATCCGTCGGTTATTTGCCAATTGTACGTGATTCAAATTGCAGTCACATGTTATTATCAGAATAAGAAATAACATAATTCATCCCAAGCTTAAATTTTCATCTGATTTACAACTCCATTGTACCATTTCAATTCAATGCCGTAGCCCGTAGAGATTTTTTTTTATTTGAAAAAAAAAACTAGTTTCGCTTGACCATTTCAATGCCGTAGAAAACCCTTTTTAAACCCTAATCCAATACTCTGGAAAAAACAAAATTAACTAATATTCAATCATTTAGTTCAGACCTAGCATGCTAATTTGAAGGCTTTGCATTGCTTCAAATGAAGAAAGAAAAATAACTGCGAGAATCCGGAGTAAGCGTCGGTTGGTCCGTGGGGTTTTCTTGCCTCCTTTTCCATGAACTGAACAACCGGTGTCGGCGCCGGCGGAAGTAGGGAACCCAATGGAGAGGGAAAGATGGGAACTCACAGGTAGATTCGCCGGATTGGATGGACTGCGCTCTGGGCAGATGGAGAGAGAGGACGGGTTGGTGAGGAGGACT
>JAKNSH010307178.1:0-13718 GCA_027790015.1 Cymbopogon flexuosus
CCTCATTCCTCAGTCCTTACAGCTGGTTGATTGAGATTTGAGAACATGACTCGACCAGTCTTGGACTCGACTGACGCTGACCCATGAAGCCCATCGTCGCAGCAGTAATGGGTTATCCAAGCAAGTGGCACCGCTAGCCCATGAAGCCCACATCGATCAGTCAGCCCAGCACCAGATAAGCAACCCAGCCCATCGACCCCAACTTTTTTTTTTTTTGGCGACGAAACCCCAACCTTGTTGCTTGCGGACTTGACACCGGACCGGTGGGCTCCGTGTCAGGACCACCTGTCTGGTGGGCCCAAGCAATCGCAAGAGGCAGGTTGAGACCCCAGACTCCCAGAAGATGGCATCAAACAAACTATCAAATCAGAGAATACTTCTTCCTAGACTCTCTACTGCGTACTGATCCATCTCCTTCAATTAGGTTGTTAGCATCTGGTCTTAGATCGATCGATTTTGGTACTCCACCATGGATGCCTCTCTCAAGCTTGCCTTCAACGAGAATGGAATGCTCGAAGCCGTGCCCCAAGCTGTTGTTGTAGGCGCCATAGTGAAATTGTAGAATATACTTGCCGTCCTGCAGTCCAGCTTACCGGTCACAACCCCCTTATGCAATGTCCCGTTCTTTCTACAGTTCTATCTAGTAAAAACTGTTTTTTTTTTGTTTAAACCCTACTAAAAATAGAAAAAAAGACTTAGTAATGATAGAAAATTAAATAATAACCAACCTATTGTTTCATATTGGCAAGATCCTAGCTAAGAAACAATCGTTTTGCGTTCTTTCCATAATTCCTAAGAAACCAGCGAGAACATAGAGTAAAGTCTGCATTTCCGCTGACCATGCTAGGCAGATCGCAAGCGCCTCCAACAGCTGGTAGTTGTGCTTGTTGCTGGTGGTAGCTGGGTGCCCAGGTTTTCACAGATATTGAACGAAACCTCTCTTGAGTATGGACAAGAAGAGATGATGTGTGGTTGATTTTTATTTGCGCCTGATCGCAAAGGTAACATTCTTGTTGAGCTTCAAGTCTGTGCCTTGCTTGCCGGTCAGCCCTGAAATGCAACGTCATGGGTATGAACGTGCGCGGAGTTTATTTGAGAGCTTTGATTGGTTGCTTTTTGACATGGACCCCGCATGCATGCGTGCTTTTGGCAGACGATGTGGACATTCACCCGACTCAACATGCCTGACTTGCTTCGTTTGGGTCAATTGTACGCCCGGCTTGCTTCATTTGGCTCAGTTGTGCAGAGAACAGAAGGGTTAGAGAGCCAAGTTGCAATTACAAGGCACAGTTTTCTTCTCTCCTCACTCGATGGATGCAACGCAAGTACGCAACAGCTGTCAATTTAGCATCCGAGAAGACAAGCGCACGAGCGACGAGTTGAATTCTTTTTACTGACGCAGACTAGGCATCATATATGATGTACTATTGGATGGCGAATTGGCCCACCAACTTGTGCGGCAAGATAGACGTTGCAGATCAGCCAATGCCACTGTTGTGTAGGAGTAGGAGTATTTTGCATTTCAGATTGATGACTTGACGACGGCATTACTACCCAAAAATATATGGGTTAATTAGCCAGTCTCAGTGGGGTTTCACCAGAGTATCATGCACATTAATTAGGGTGACACATAATCACATATACACTTTTGCATGAAACTGAGAGGAGAGAGAAGAAGATCGTTTCGCCACCGTGAAACGACTTTGGCGACGTTTCCAACACGGGTGAAACGGGATGACACCTGCGTTGAGCCGTTTAATGGGAGCAAGCATAACGACGGGCGCCGGAGGGAGGCGTCGTGGTGACGATGAGCGTCGGCGAGGAATTCCGCGGCTGACCTAACGGCAGCGCGCGAACGGATGCTATGTGCGCCCGGGTGGTCCGAGCGTCGCTCCACGGCGGCGCTGCTAGTGTTCGGTGTCGACATCCACCCTGGCGCGCGCATTGCCTCGGGTACACGATGCTGTTGCGGGCGTTCCACTAGCGTGCGCTCCGCCAGCACCACGTCGTCAAGAACTTCTCGACGTCCTGCCACCTGCGTGGCGCCGCGCACGCCGACCCCAAGCGCCGAAGTCGACGTGCTCGTCGGCAGCCCTAGCCTGCTCCACGGAGGCGGCGTGACGACTCTCCGGCCCAGGCTCTTCAAGCTGGTGATTGGTGTCATGCTGCGCGCTCACCTGGAGGCGACGTGCGCAGGTTTTAGTAGATCGTGGAGGCGACATTCGTGGTCAGCGGTGCGCCCAGCGTCGGGAACTTGTTCCCGGAGCTGCAGTTGGTGGAACGCCTGTGCGGCGTCGACGCGGCGCTTGTACGTCTTCAGGTGAGACGAGATGTGTTCGTCGGTGGCTTTGTCCAGGACTAACGGCGACGGCACGACGCTGGTAATGGCCATGACACGCCGGAGAAGTAAAACATGGTTGGGATCTCCAATTCTTCATGATGACGCACATATATGCAGATGCTACTCACTGCCGACGAGCACGGCCTGCGCAGCCAGATGTATGGCGCGGCCGAGGCGAGCAGAGAGGCGCGAGAATCCGCCCGCCGGTGTGTGTGCCGCATATGCTCGTCGACCCACAGCCCGTCGCGCTCTCGCTATTGCCGCAGCTCACCGTGCGCTCGCCATTGCAGCAGCTGACGAGCGCCGGCAGCGTCACAATCGGTCATGCCGCAACCCCTCGCGTGCTTGTCACTGCAGCAGCTCTCGAGGTGACAGCCACACTACTCGCCGTGTTCGTGCAGGAGCCGCCGACTACGAATGCACGTCCGGGCGTCCGGCTGAAGAAGATAGAGAAGAGGTACCAGTAGAAGATTACATGTGGGGCCCACACGTCAATGCTGCATGGGCCAACCTCAGTATTGCGTCGTTGATTGCCTCCCGCTGGATCATAAATGGAGGGCATCGGACGTTCTACGTCCCAGGACGTCAGTGGCGCATCCAAGATGCCATCTAGGGAGGGCTAACTAATGAAGAATGGTGATTAGCAGTGAAATTTGCTGGGAATTTGAAGCTGCAGGACGTAGTCGACTACGTTAGACGAGCCGGTTCCATTAGGGAACTGGAGCATCGAAGGAAGCTGCAGCATCCAAGTAACCTGCAGTAGTAGCCTAGTAGGACGCTACGCCACCTGCAGTAGTAGCCTAGTAGTACGGTAGCCTAGTAGGACGCTACGGCAGGCTCTCTCTCTCTCTGTGTCGATCTCTCTCTGTCTGCTACCCAGCCACAGCCCACAAGGCTAGGGCTAGTCTACCATAGGGAGGGAATAAAGTACGTAAGTTTGGATCATGGCTAGGCTAGCGCTAGTCTACGCGAGGTTCCGGCTCCCACAAGAATCGCGCGTGCTCGTCACACAGACAGTCGAGCTATCCATTCACTGCTCGTTCCTGCTCATCTAACCTACGCTTCCTGCTCATCTAACCCCGGCCCAAGTTGTCAAAATAAACCCGGCCCGCTGCTATTCATCCCTAACCCCGCTGTTGTTCATCTGCTGTTCATCCACTGCACCAACACACTTCTCTTCATCGATCTGCGTCGGAAAGTATGGACCATTTAAAGAAGGTAATTACAAGAAAAGCGTCGTTTATCTTCCTTCATTATGATTTTGTTTTTGCTGTTGTTCTTCTTGTGGTGTTTTTCTTTTAACTTGGGCCCAAAACTTTAGCCCTAAACCCAAAATTTAGCCTTGTCCCCTGAGTTGACAGCTTTTTTTTCAAAATCTTCTATGTTTGGTTGTTGGCAGAAAACATCATGTAGATGCAAACAATAAGAAAAGGAAGCAATTGATAGGGTCATTTTGATTAGATTTCTATTATCACAGTATATTTCATCGATAATTTGTGGTACCCATACTTAATCTCAACAATATGATACACAGCTCTTCCCATGGCATCATGCCATTATATATTATATACAGTCATATGTATAGCAAGTTAAAAAAATGCTGCTGCATTATCCATCGGCAGCACTACATATTCTGGACGCCTGATCTGGCATGTCCGGCGATGACTTGCTGACATATGCACTAGGTCAAACAACAGCCACAAGATTTTGTCCGAATCTTACGAGACACCGTGACAGAGCGAGCCATTGACCGCCCCCAAGGAACAAGGCAATGAACTCCAATAACCTATCTGAAAAACAACCTGCACAAAGCAGTTAGAAAATTTTAAAAAAGTTGTCTCAATGTAGGTGAGTCAGGGATCAGATGAACACTCCCCAATTCAAATTACAAGATTGTGTGTGTGTGCAGGCTAACATGGCTATGATAAGCTGCATATTTTCTTATGCACTTTAGATATTCAGAACATAGCAAAGACATGGGAATCAGATTTTGCTATGACATTATCTATAAAATTCATGAATTTACCTTCTCAGTCTATAATTAGGCTTTTTGTTGTCATCAATATTTCTTCCATAGGCAACCGGTTAACTCTATCATCTAAAATTGAAGCAGATGATTCGACTCTATTGAGAGCTTCCAGCATCCCTTTTTGTGCAAAGATGGTAAGGTAGCGAGGAAATTTCATAAGGGATATTGCCATCTCAATAGTGACTTTTCTTATTCTAGGATGTTTCAGACTTGGCTTGATCTTCAGTACATCCACAAGCTTTTTAAAAATTTCATTAGAACTTCTCAACTGTTGTGGTTAAGGGTGCACATTTGTAAAGCCAGAGCAATGAGATCTTCCACTTGTCTCTTGTTATCAGGATTTGTAATTGCACACAACACCTGCACATATAGTAAACCAATGAAAAATGGTCTTTATTTGAGTAAAACATAGTCAAGCAATGAAAAATTGTCTTATGGATGGTGACAACTCAAAATTTTACCGTCTCAATGTTGCGTAGATCTGAGGATTGCATATATTTTCCTGAACACAAATTGGCCATCAATTTTGCTCCTCCATTGCAAAGATACTCTTGGGACGAGGATATCTTTTCTAATAGTTGATTTTTTTCTTCACTTTGTGATATCATCATGCAGCAATTAATAGACATTGAGATTGTTGATAGTGCTTCACAAGCCATAGAAAGATTTGTATCCACAAACAAGCTGATCAAGTTGTTAATCAAGGTGTTGCATATTTTTGGGCTTATTATTTTCTCAACCATTCTCAACTGAGCAATGGCAGTTGTTGCTAGTTGTTTCTCAATTGTTGTCTCAGGAGCGCCATTGATCAATATTGTCACTAAATTGTCCACTAGCAAGGTCTCTTCTAATATCTTGTGCCTCACTCGTTCTGCTAATTCAGAGTCTTCAACTGTCTTCAAAAGTTGTACAAGGATCTTCAAAGCACTTGCACTATAGAACTCATCACTTGTGAACTCCACAATGTTTGAAATCAAACCTCCTCTTGTCAACTCTTCACAGTAGTGAATATCTGCGGAATCATGCATATCCTCATACTCTAGAAAATCATTGTAGATGAACTCCCACATTTCTTGGCATTGTTCTTTCACGTACATCCATAATTTCCAACTTTCTGTTTCCACACTTTCTGTTGCCAAGACCAACATGTTTTCCCTTCTTCCATATAGAAGAGGGGGCATTTCCATTTCCAAATGTTCTATGTCCACCACTGTTTCCATTCCCATTTCCAAATGTTCTGTGTCCACCATTTCACTTCACTCATTCAGAAGAGAAGATACCATTTCCATAGTGGGCAACTTTTATCTTTAGAGAAATATGGCAAAGGATTTTAGCTGCATACAGTCTCATGTGTTTGTATTCAGGATGTTCGGTGCCTATTGTTTTTGTTATAAAACATGTCGCCAGCGGTTAGGACCTTTCCCTCTCCGTCTCTCATGATCAACATAGTAGATGAAAGTAGAACACATAGACACAAGGTATAGGAAGACTATTCTTTATTTCTCTAAATATTGGTAATTACAACATAGAGCTCCCACGTATATATAGTCCGGTCAAGGCTAAGAGTTTCGGTAAGAGCCCACATACAAACGGACTAGGATTAGGATTCCTCCTTCTTCTTTCCTTCTAGATAGAGTCCATGTGTTTTACGACAATCCCAACCACAACCGCTCGGAAAAACAAGTGTGATGAGTACAGTAACCGCTGGGAAAAACAAGTGTGATGAGTGGGATGGGCTCAGGCGGGCGGAGGAAGCGAACACGTAGCAGCGACCAGGCGCAAGGCGCCAAAGCCTACGAGAGGCTACGGCGACGCGGATTCCCCCCACCACAAGCCAACAAAACCAGAAACAAAACAAAACAGAGGCGACACGCGGCAGAGGCAGGCCCCAGCGTGGCCAGACCAGACAGCCATCCTCATCCTCTCGCCGCAGCCTCGTGTGCGTGCCCGCGGCGCGCCAAGTCGCCAGCCAGACAACCAACCCCGTCCCCAGCCACCTCCGTGTCCGTGTCCGTGCCCGTGCCCGTGCCCGTGCCGTGCCGACGCCCTCGCCCCCACCCCCTCCTGGTTGGCCTCCACGCTCCGTCACGTGGACGCGAGCCTCGCTACCTGACTCTACCACCAGGCACCAGCTGGTCGCTAGATTGCGATTGCTGTAGCCTGTAGTAGCTCGCCAGCGTATCGCCGCACACGTACTATCGCCGACGCCGAGGCGCCTAGCCCCCGAACCCGAACGCCGCGCAACAGAGCAGTCGGCGTCGGCACTGGCCACCGGCCGACGCCCGACGCGGGATTATCCGGCGTCCGTCCGCGCGTCGTGTCGTGTCATGGACCGCGGTCGCGCGCGCCACCCGCACCGCACAGAAGAAAACAAGATCGGTTGACCACGCTGCTCTGCTCGATCGGTCTCTGTGACCGCGACGGGCGCGCTGATGATGTACCGGATGCGTCTGGTGTGACGACTCACCAAACAAGCACAGCAGCAGCTAGCAACCGACCGATCGACTCGACAAAACACTACCAGTATTAGCACGACCGATCAAATTAAGCGGTTAGCTGTGCCTGGCCGTTTTTAGGAACACTGTGACTAGCATAACAACATGAGAGGAAATTACGACGTACTACAGTACAAATCACATCGGCTGTGACTCTACGAACGTCTGACCCGCCATCAAGTCGGCACGAATAAAAGATCCTATCCCACGGTGCCGGTGGGTGCAGCAAACAAAGACGTGGCGGGCGGGAACGGAACCGCACCATCATCAAACGGTACAGACCGGGGGTGGGAAACTTTTGGCGGCTTCGTGCCGGAGCGATCAATGCGTAGTGGTGGACTGGTTGTAGTAGACGAAACGTTTGACTCACCGGCTCCGCCGACCGTACCGCCTGCCTGTCCGCTCCTCGGCCGTCGAGGGCCAGGGCCTGGCCTGCTCAAAACGGGGAAGACTCCGCCTTGTTTAGTCCCAGAATTTCTTCTCAAATTTCACTATGCAAAAAAAGATTTTTCGTCACATCAAAATACCGGCGTATGCATGAAGTATTAAATGCAAATAAAATCAAAATCTAATTGCACAGTTTGGTTGTACTTTGCGAGATGAACATTTTAAGCCTAATTAGTCAAAGTTTAGACAATTTTTACCAAATACAAATAAAATGCTACAGAAATTCTGATACAGGCCTTGTTTAGTTGCCAAACTTTGGCAACCCAAAGTTAGCAAAAACACTGTTTTGGTACTGTAGCAATTTCGTTTGTATTTGATAAAAATTGTTCAAACTTTGACTAATTAGGCTCAAAATGTTCGTATCGCAAAGTACAACAAAACTATGTAATTAGTTTTTAATTTCATCTATATTTAGTACTCCATACATGTTATAACATTTTAATGTGATGGGGAATCTTCTTTTTGCATAGTAAATTTGTGAGAAAATTTTGAGAACTAAACAAGGCTACAGTAATTCTGGTCCTAATTTCGTGATCTAAACAAGGGCCAAGGCAAAGGTGCCTTTCGGCAGCGTACGTACGGTACTCTACGCGCTCCGGATTAAATGAGCTTGGGCGCCAGCGTTAGGTCCGCCGGGCTCACGCTCAGGCTCAGGTCAGGACACATCGTGTAACACATGTGCTTGCCAGTGCCATGCCAGTCCGGGCGCCTCCACGTCCTTGCTTGCTTGCTCTCGTCGGGCTCGGCAGCACCAACCGTGATCGTCCTGGCCTGGGATTTTTCTCCGTCTCCGCCGTGGATCGTCGTCCCGTCGGCGACGCCGGAAAGGCTGAAAGGTCTAGAGGTCTGGTCTACAGTAGCTACTACGGCCTTCCTTGGGGCGCGCATATAATTGCGCCGCGGCAATGGGGCACGTTGCGCACTGTTCCCGCGCGCACTATTCGCTGAGGCCGTACTGCCCGGAGAGCCCCATGCTCCTCCTGTTGCTGTGCCCCTCTCGAAAAAGCCCTACTCCTATGCGCCAGAGGACGACGACGTACGTGTCAACTGCTGAGAGTTAAAAGAGCAACAGCGGATGCTTTGCTCATTACCGATTGTTTGTTGCGATCGTACCGGTGCGGTGATCTAACAGCGCATTAGTCAATCAGTGTTAGGCCTTTTTTAGCTGCCAAAGTTTGCATGTGCAAAGTTAGGATTTCTAGTGCCACTGTAGCATTTCGTTTGTATTTGATAAAAATTGTTTAAATTTTGACTAATTAGGCTCAAAATGTTCGTCTCGCAAAGTACAACCAAACTGTGCAATTAGTTTTTGATTTCATCTATATTTAGTACTTCATGTATGCGTCGGTATTTTGATGCAATGGAGAATCTTCTTTTTTGCATAGTAAATTTGGTACCAAATTTGGTGAACTAAACAAGTCCTTAACTAGAATTTATGTGATGTACCGGGACCGTTAGGTTTGTGTAGAATGCATGAAATCTTATACTTCTATTAAAACAAATCCTACTAAGTTATTTATCTTGATATGCAAATTGTCCACCTCAGCACCACTAACACTTTCAATTAAAAATTACTATTATGATGTCCAACACATCATCCAGTGACTTACCATTAGCTATCCATATTAGTGTGCAATGTTATCCACTAACATTAGTTTGCAATAGCTAATCACATCTTAAAAATTACTTCTTAAAAATTACATGGATAGTTTAATCTCATCCAAATCTCCACATCACTCCTAGCGTTTGCAATTGTGACCATGATACTGATTTAACAGTCTGTCAATCAAGGATTTCACAATGGTTAGTCTCCTTGTCCCAAACAAGGATGGCAGTGGCACTATTCCATTCCACTCTACCCAAAACTAAACACATGTTTAAGAGATTAGAGCTATGCCAATTTCGACTTCCAAGTTTATAAATTCTCGGCAAGCCGTAACCAAATAAGGACGGCCAAGAGAGAGAAGTGACAGTAGGCTGGTGGCAATAGCATTGGACTGGAGTAGGACAGCAAAGGAACCGGAGAAAAGAGACGAGCTTGGGCGCGCTAAAGAATGAACCGGTTACCATATAGTACTACCAAGCTCCAGAACGCGAAGACGACCTCTTTGTTAATTAAAAAAAAGACCTCTTTGTTCATTTGATATGGCAGCGGCACTGCATTTGTGCAGGCGCCAGTATAATATTTTTGACTTTACGCGCACAGACCCGCTAGAGATGAGATAGAAATGCGAGCCGGCCGGTCGGCCGTGCTGACTGGCCCATGGCCTCGGCTCGGCTTGTCTTTTTGCGGAGACTCGTGGCCACGCCACCTTTCCACGCACGGCGCCGAGAGATTCATTCAGCCGGCCGTGAGCAGCTTTTGGCGAGTGTTGCACGAGAAAGTCTCGGCCTTTTGAATTTTGATGGGAGCTCCGGCCTCTCCCTGCCTGCTTTACGGCCGGCCGGCGGCCGTGGTAGAAGAACGCGGGTGGTCGTACTCGGCATCAAGCGGGCGGCGACCGAGAGCAATTTGTTTGCTTGCTTGCACTGCAGAGGATGATGATGGTTGGCTCAAGGCATAATAAAACTAGTACAGTACTCCCTCCGTCCTAAAAATAGTGTCGCTATGGGATGCGTGCCAGTGAAACTTTCTCAACTTTGACTAGATTTGTAGAAAATATGTGCAATATTTATACCTTCAAATAAATTTGTTAAAAAACTAGACTTCAAGATCTTTCCGATGATACTAATTACTTAACATAAATATTTATATATTTTAATATATAATTGCCGGCATTTTGAAAATGTGGTTTTCTCGGAAAGCGAGAATGACACTTATTTTGGGACGGAGGGAGTACTCACGTTATGTGGTGCCGGCAATCCGGCTGTACAAAAAAAGAGGGCTAATGGTCCTGTTACCCGTGCTCCAGACACGTCTTAATACTACTATACTACTTATATTATTATTGTTTGTGTGCAATCTGACGTCCTGCTGCCGTGGCTAATTTGTGCTTGTGACTTCCAAAGCTCCTCCATCCATGGCCAAGGCTTTTCAATCCATGGATTGGAAATCTAGAGTAGATTGTGAGTGACACAAATACTATACCAAATTAGCATGCCCCTGTGCGGGGATGCCACGCGCACACGGCACATCAGAACAAGGGTCACATTCAGGAATCCTAGCGGCAGAAACAGCACGCGAAGATCAGGAGAATCGAGGGTTGAGACGAGACAAACCGGAGCCAAATCCATCCCCCAACTACTACTGAAAACGGACGAAACGACACGATCCATGCACCTAGTACAGCGAAAGGCAAGGGAAGGAGCATGAAAATGTCACTGACACGGGACGTGATCTCCCCCTGGGCAGCTGGGCTGGGATCGCAATCCTTCCACCACACTGACAGACGACTCCGTTGCAAGTACAGACGATTACAGAGTTTTTTAGCTGTCGGAGGCTGGATACAAAAAGAATGACACATGGCTTGGGTTCGAGGACAGTCATCAGGCCCCCAGAGCACCGAAATCAGGCGATCTCGAGCTGGAGTGGAGTGGCAGCGAGCGCCATCCTCTTCATCACAATCACCGACGCCCACGTGGAGGAAATCAGAGGCATTCAACAAGGCAGGGTACACGCATTGTACACAACATGATATTAGCAGCAGTTGTATACAGAGAGGATGAATAAGAACGGAGACAGGCCACGGGCAGACACAAAGCGGTCGTAGTAGTAGTAGCAGCAGCATCACATTTCTTATGCCTAGCCTAGTAGTGCTAGTAGTAGATTGGAAACATGTTTCACAAAACATGGGTAGATAGGTACTAATACAGTAGATTCATAGCGTGAGGGTAGGCAGCATCCAATCCAGAAAAGATGAGAAACTACTAGTAATACATCAAACACAGCCAGCAACAAACAGGCCGCCCAGCCACCTCCTTGTTGCATGGTGCATCAGTCCACCACTGTACACAGAATGTTAGATGATGATGAATTCCCCACCGGGGAGGGTGATTGAAGGCGAAATAATAGGCTTCTCTCCATCAACCAGGACGCAGATCATCAAATCTTTGTGATCGATCAGCAGAACGACTTCACCCGACGACGACGAAACAAAAAAACAGTCCTACTAGAGCTTTATCATCAGAATTGGCTGTCCTTTTGAGTGCATCACTTGCCATGGACAGCAGCAATGCCTTGCCGTCGTCGCCGGAATTCAGATGACCCCCAAGCAGCAGCAGCAGTATAAGGAGGGGAGAGCAGAATATAGCTATAAGTTAAGCTTACCATCTTGTTGCTATAACAAGTAGTCCAAGTTTTGTGTGGAGACGACCACGATGAGTCTCTTATGATCAGCAGGGAAGGCAGCTCAGCAGCAGCTGGTGTATGTACTAGAGGTTAGCCCTGAGGAAGTCGGCGATCTCCTCCATCACCTCGTGGTAGTGGTCCGTGTTGGGCAGCAGGTAGAAACCAATGGTGGCCTTCTCGCGGTACACGAGCTTGGCATGGTGGCCGTCTTCCTGGAGGCCCTCGGCGTACGCCAGCTGCCGATCGCGGGTGAGGTCCAGGCCCGACACGATGATGAGGCTCTTGGTGAAGGGCAGCCCCCTGAGGCGCCGCCCGTTCGGCCCGAACGGGTTGCACGCCGGGTGGTCCCGGTCGGCGTCCTCGGGCAGGTACGCCTTCCAGTACCAGTCCCTGTCCTGGAGCGTGACGAAGTACTTGCCGTCCAGCCGCCGCTCCGAGTCGGTGCGCTCGTTGCCGCCGAACATGGCGTTGAGCAGGATGTTGCCGCAGATGCCGATGCCGGCGTCGGCGGCGCGGACGGCCACGTGGTGGGCGATGTTGCCGCCGGAGCTGTCGCCCGACAGGAAGATGCGGGGGCGGGCGTCCTCGCCGCTGCCGCTGCGGAGGAAGGGCTGCGACATGGCCCACTTGAGCGCGGTCCAGCCGTCGTCGTAGGCGCACGGGTACCGGTGCTCGGGGGCGCGCCGGTAGTTGACGGACACCACGACGCCCTTGCTCAGCTTCACGAACTGGCGGCACAGGTTGTCGTAGATGGCCGTGCCGGAGGACGAGTGGGCGAAGCTGCCGCCGTGGAAGAAGAGGATGACCGGGAACGGGTCCGGGGACGGCGCGCCGGCGAGGAACTCCAGGATGGGCAGGGTGACCGCCGCCGCGGAGCCGCCGTTGTTGTTAGCGGCGGCGGCGGCGCGGTAGATGCGGACCTCCAGGCCGGTGGACGAGTCGATGACGTGGTCGAACGACGAGACCCCCTCCTGGGCCCGCGCGTCGGGCGGCACCCGGCGGTCCAGGAACTCGGCGAGGTCCCGGTCGAAGGTGCCGTCGGCCCGCCGGAGCATGTTGTACGCCAGCTTGAAGTTGGAGATGAGCACCCATGTGTGGATCGGCACCGCCCCCTGCGCAACAGGCAACAAGAAACCAACATCAACAGCAGCAACAGTTTCAGGCTCCTCATCACACACAAACACAAACACAAACACAAACACATGGCAGTTGTTGCAGCGCCCCCCTTCTCTCCTATCCGTCTATTCCTTTGCAGTTTCCTCGCATGGGGCAAATGCGAGCGGCGATCTTTGACCACCGCTTGCCCGAAAAGATGGAAGCTTTGGCATGATTTGGTCGCTTCCCCTCTTGTTGGGTAGCCATTTCCGTGGCATGGCATCCCTCCCAAACTCCAAAAACAACGGGGGCAAGGGCCAAGAGGATAAAATTGGGGGTTGAGCCCAAAGGGGAAAGAAAGGCAGCGATTGACCGGGAAATCACCGGCCAGCGCCGGCCCCAATCCACCGTCCACCACCGAATCATAAAGCGGCGGCACAAATCGGGCGCCGCGGCCCTGGCGCACCCGACCGAAGAACGCCTCCTCCCCCGAAACGCGCAACCGAGGCGCGCGGCGGACGGACGGCGGGGGCGCATGCGCCCGCGACGAGAGTAGTACTAGTACAGGGAAGCCCAAGGAAGGAAGGAAGCGACGGGAGCCGCGCGCGCACCTTGCACTCGTTGCGGTTGACCTCGTCGCTGCCAGCCATGGTGGCGGTGGGCGGGCGCCGCTCGGCTTGGGACCGCGCCGCCGGCTTCACTGCTGCAGGTGCAAGATCTCTCCCCCCGGGCAGCAAAGCACCAAAGCCTGGCCTTTGCTCACGGCATGGGGTCCGGAGGCCCGGCCACGGCAAGTGATCCCGCTGAACCGAGCCCGGCTCGCGCCCGCGCCCCCGATCTCCTCGCGCGGCCACGCACCCTCCTCGGCTCCGACACGAATCCCCGCCGCCGCCAACCTCTGCGCTCGACGAGCCAAGCAAGCAGGGGCACGAGCAGCGCGCGGCGGCAGTACGAGGTGAGGAGGCGAGGCGGGCGCTGGAGCAGCAGAAGCTCTGTAGGCTGTGGTGTGTGCGAGAGGGAGAG
>JAKNSH010307298.1:0-10853 GCA_027790015.1 Cymbopogon flexuosus
CCATTGTAATTGCAGGGATTCTGCAGGAACCCAAGGGCAGCATCCATCAGAACTGGTTGCAAAGCATCACTGCGCCTACACAGAACAGACAATCATTCATGGATTGTAAGTAGAATAATATCTGAACACAACCATACACTGTCTATGAGTTGTGGAGAGAAAAAACAGTGGGGATCACACAGTTTCATTAATCCCATGACAAAGGAATTCATTAAGAGACTACGGCGAAACAATGTTCCACTCGGGCGTGTTTGCAGCATCGTAGGTGTCGTAGATGCTGACACAAAGTTCCCAATAAGAAAGCAGAAAATTAGAAGTCTCTGTGCAAAATTGGCACAAGACGAAATTCAGGACGACATGGCAAAAACTATGAGTGTCCTGCAGAAGATGAGTGAGGAAGATAAGAATTTACAAGTCCGGTTCAAAACTGATGACAAGGGGACAATTGAGTCTATGCTATGGTGCACTGGCAAGAACCAGCTGGAGGATTTCAAGCACTTTGGTGATGTAGTAACTTTGCTTCTACGCATAACTATCCTCATTTCCCTATGTGTAATGATAAACTCAGTTATCCACGCCAACTATATGTACTGTATGAATTTTACATCGTATGCTTATCACTTGAAATACTATCTTCATGCTTACTAAACAATTCTCTTTCATCAAAAAATATGAAGCGCACCTGCATTAAAACAAATTCGCCGAAACCAAATATGACTTCCACCTTCCACGAACAGGCTTACAATTCAGCTACCCATCGTCAACAACTTCAGGGGACATTACTCCTGCATTGTTCTTCAAGGTGGAAATCTGGCTCAACAACTCGGATGCAACAACTTCGTAATCAACCTGGATGTCATTGTGAATAGGGAAATATTCATTAAACTTAAAGACATGTTTCTGCAAATTAGTGCCAGATAAAAAGGATCAGGTCCAGCTAAAAAGAATAGGAATAACAGACAGTATAAAAATAAGGCCGAGTGTGTGATTACCATGTTGGCATTGGGAGTAAGTTGAACACCATCATAACAACGACAGAATATCGAGCACAAGATGCCTGATCGGTTAAACCTAATAGCATATGAATATGTCAAAAATTAATATTGCCTGATGACCTCAACTTATCACTAATCTGCGAAAAACAAAATATTACTATACCTGGGAAGAATGTCATCCACTACAGTCAGGAGCCGCATATCAGCAGTACTAACATCGTTCCTTACGCCCAGAAAAGTTGACCGGCAGAGTGTCTGCAGAGCTAGCTTAAGTAGGTAACAAGCCCGTTCGATTGCTTCCACCCTACAACGCGGGACAAACTTCCCATGACTCGG
The DNA here is from genome assembly GCA_027790015.1 of Cymbopogon flexuosus. NCBI lineage: Eukaryota > Viridiplantae > Streptophyta > Magnoliopsida > Poales > Poaceae > Cymbopogon > Cymbopogon flexuosus. The sequence continues at coordinate 1,332 of JAKNSH010307298.1, forward strand.
TTCAAACACCGATAACAAGTTACTCTCCAGATGCCAAGTAAAGCACACCCATCGACATTGCAACAGACATGGGAAGAATACCTGTACATGACATGTAGATAAAAATAGTATAAATATCTATACTCAGCGATGGATTGCTACATCTATATATGTGTATTTTAAGAAATGAATATAAAATCAAAAATCGTTCTTACCAGCTTCGTTTTGCTAAGGTCATATGTTTGACTGCTCATGCAAATGTGATTCCGCATATTACAGTCAGTGAGGTCAAAAGACCCAGACAACACGGATTCCTGTGACGTAAAAAACCAGATACCAAAAATTAAATATATTCTTACAACTAATATGGCGTACTCAACCCTAGACACTGAACATTTCACGTACAAATAACTCACATATGCCCACCGGACCAAGTGAAAGTACTTGTGAATGTAAATAAAATTGTACGTAGAGTTGTATAAAGCGATTACCATGAAATCTGACTCAAAGAAATGCCTCCATCTATAAGATCCATATGACCCATACAACTCATCGTCTTCCTGACGAATAAGTCGTATCAATGCATCAAAAAAATCAAGCTCGAACTCGCTCTTCCCAAGCAACTGTGCACGCAACGCACGCCCTGATACCTGTATATGTTTGGGCTCCATATGTGTAATAACAAACCTAGCAAAACAAAAAACCACGGTAAATACACTTGCGGAACCCCAACTAATATATGCAGTGTACTCGTTAGCAAAGTAGCGAGTGCCTGTAGATTCATTCATTCTACCAAGCAATGCAGATGAATCGAATTAGTACTATATAACATTGTATGTTTATTACTGCTAGTGATTAATAGGATCTTTTACCTATCAACGCCTTGTATATACTTTAGCTTCTCCATCAATGAAGTAGAACTAGCATCACTGACTGACCATGAATATCCAAGTTCCCAAGGCGACGGCAGTCCTTCAATATCACTACCATTTGTTACTGTCGATGCGTCCGATGAATATGAAGCCTCGGGTGACAGCGCATTCAAGTCAAACGATCTGGTGGGGTTAAGCATCCTCAGACAACCATAGAACTTTGACATACAAGTGCTAACCCTCGTGTCAACATTCAAACTATGAGGCATGTTATCAAGGCTAGCCATTACAGACTTGATGGATCGCTGAACATCATCACCAATTACAGCTACACCGAGGTTCGTACTTCCTTGTGACGAGGATGGAGATGCTACTGAAATGACACAATTCTCTTTGTCAGTATCATCATCTCGTTTCTTTGGGATATAACGTGGTGCTACAGGACTATGCGATCTCTTCAACCGCTTGGACCGGATTGGAGAAGCCATCAATCTAATACCATTTGAGATTGAAGATTCCATACTAGTAACACCTGTTTACATGCGAAAAAAAAGTGACAAAAGTTTAATTAATCAGGTGCGAGATTTCAAACATGTAGTCCGGATAACAACAGATAGCGACATTGTTTTACTACATCCAAAATTCGAAAGGGGCTAACCAGAATTGTCGTAATCAGCTCCATATGAGGACTGGTAGCTGAATCCTCTAGTATAAGGAATCATTATAGACGCCAACACCGTCACAAATTTCATTGCTTGCATACCAGTAAGCGGCAAGCCGGCGTTAACTTGATCCTGGAAGTCACAAACAGCAACAAATACTGGTCCAGCAGCCTGTTATTTGTGATGGGTACAGCAATGTTATAAATCAGAATAGATAAAAATGGTACCCGATAAACAAAATGAATCATACAATCAACTAATCAAAAAGAGTGAAGATACCACACAAAAAGAGCACAGGGAACTTCACCGATAAATGACAGGTAGCATACAGACTACATACCTCCAGAGGAATATTCAACAGATGGACCATTGCTACAGCACATTCCCATAAAGCTAGTGAGCGGGAGCTTTCACTCTCGTCATTTCTATATCGACTTTCGATTGCCCAAGAATATATACAGTCCGCAGGGTCCCGTAACTGAAGGAATGTTACTAACATATAATAAGTATTAAATAAACTTAAAATATGTCGAGCATTCATCGTAACGTAGTTTCTAAGCCACATACCATGCCAAGAGGAATTTCCTCTACGCCTTTAATGTATCTAGCGTAGTTTTTGTCTGCCAAGATCATAGTTCTGAGCTTTTCGAATGAAAATTCCCTGATCCTGGGAACTGTGTTGTGTCGCATAGCATTGCCTTCTAAATCCAGACTATCGAGATAAAGAATCTAGTTCAATCAAAAAATGAACAAACAAGATATCAATGAGTTACTCTTCCACTAGGTAACATTTCTGTATACACGCGTATAATACATACGAGAAGTGCAGGCAAAATTAACAGAGAGTACCTGAACAAATATAGAACAGCCAGATATGTTCGGGAACCTTATATTACTAGCAATATCCTGTTTAAGCTTAGCAACAGCTTCAAGCAAACGAACAATGACATATTCAGCCCAGTCGTATAATGCAATGCCATCAGGATCTTGTATACCATTCCAGTAATCAATGCAAGCATAGTCATGTTTGGCTGAAGGAGACAGCAAATTCGATGCAACAAACACAACAAATGAAACCTTGAACATATCACACTCAGATTTTGTCATGGGATACTCATAATTCCGCTCAATTACTTCTTGCAATGACTTGATGCTTCGCAACTCTTTGAATTCCATAGGGAGATAATGGTTCAATACCTTATCCTTTGCATCTCTGCATGAGAATCTAGAATCCAGTATCTTCTTACCACTTGACGGTATACCAATAACATGACCAACATCAACTTTTGAAAACTTCATTGCTATATGATCTCCTATATTAATGGTGGCCAAATGTTCATCAACACAGCTCATCAGCCATAGGGTAAACCTCCGATTAAACTGCTTAATGAGAGGGAATTCCAATATGCCGTGGAATCCAACAGACCTAACTAATTCCCTCTTCACCTCATCAAACTTAGACACCACTTCGTTAATCAACCGAACTGAGGAACGAGAGGCAAAGGACCCACACTCAAACATTGAGCTATCGGCTGGGAACATATCTTCGTACTGCATATAACACATAAATCCAATGATTATTCAAAAATACTAAAATTCGAATCAATAATACTATACAATTTAACCTTTAATACTGTTGCACATAGGATTAGTTCTATAACTATACATGGGATGAATGCGATTGACACTACGATCCCCGCAAACATGCACAAATTTCTTAAATTTGGAGTAAAAGACTGGTGATTCGTAACATACCGGTTGATGACATTCAGATGCGATCTGACTCTCAAGTGCTCCCGACGATTTAGATACCCCGGAATTAGGTTTTCTATATGCCGCCATCCGACTTTGCGGAACTTTTCGCCGGCCCCTCATTCCGATTGTCGAAGTCTAACCTATCAGATCTCTAGGGAAAATAATGAATTAGCAAGCTCGGCGACTAACCGGGTAGAAATCTGCCTGCCAAAATTGGGGGATCGATGTAAGAGTCAGTAGAATATACAGGGGAGCTGCCGCCTCTGTTCTCTAGATAGAAGAAACCAGAAGTCTAATACAGCGTGAACAGTACTCGAAGTAAATATGGGACTCTCCGCCTGTATCTAGATTTAAAACAGCGGTTCCCTAATAGAACGGGACCGCACACTAATGATCCCACCACGACCGTAACATTGAGTACTGAATGCGTTCATTAGTTATCTACACCGATTAGTAACACGAATCTCAAAGTGAGATGAAGGGTTGATATTAGGGACGATACGTCCGCCCGGTGGCACCCGAACATTCGGCGGTCGGGGATGTCCTATCAGTGATGGGCATGCCGCCCATTGATGAATCAGACATGATCTTGGCAGCACAAGACGGCGAGCTTGGAGCCGCTACTATGGAGGGCTACAGCTTGCACTTGTGGTTGTGGCAAACTGACCGCGATGGCGTTGCGGAGTGGGCAAGGTGCAGGGGGATCGAGCTTGCTGTGATGATCCCAATGTCGATTGGTGACCCCACGACTTTGTTTCATTTGGCTGGCTTTGCGCAATGTGCTGGCTCGATGTTTGTCTGTGCAAATGATGACATCTTTACTGTTGAACTGAAGACTGGTCAGGTCACAAAGATAGGCCAGAGAACCGAGTTACGAGCCCATCTTTCCCTTCACGAGCTTCTACACTCCTGGTAAAAGTTTTATTTGTGCACATTTATATGACTCAAATATTTATTCAGACTGTTGCTAAATTACAGCCTCAGTGATATTATTCTCAGTGCGATAATATGCATGATCGTAACTTCAATAAAAAATATGAACTTGTGGAATTTTTAAAAAGCAATCTCAACAAATATAGGGTGTTGCTGCTAACCAAGACAAAAAAAAAAAAACTTAACATATGTGTAGCCAACTGCCGATCTATATTGTGTTAAGACCTTTTTACCTAGTCTAAATTCAAATGTTCCAAATCCTCAGTCATGCAACTAGCAATATTTCATATCAATGTCAGATCTTTTTGCTATGTCATTTTTATGATGTTTTTCTTTTTCAGATCTTGTTATGACTGGTAGATTGCAGATTGCAAGGGCTAAGGTTCTCGAATGAAATAAATTGATCAAGCTGCTGTGGGGAATTTGCAGGGTTGATGTTTCTCCGTTAGGAATGAATATCTTATATTTTTTTAGTATGTTTCATATTTAATTAACAATTACAGACGAAGAAGATCCATGATTCTGGTTTACTTGTATGCTTGTCTGATACTTAATACCCATACCTTGGTCAGTGGCCTGCTTGGAATTTCAAAATGCTGTGTCACTGTCGTTTCTGTTTTCTAACAAAGAATCCGTATGAGTGATTTAATTGTTATACCTTGAACATGTTTTGTATGGTTTACCTGAACCATATTATTGTATCTGAAACTGATTAACTGATTGATGTTATGTATGCAGATGTTTTTCTCAAGTGTTGCATGTTGAGACATGTATTGAAATCTCGAGAATAAAATTTGGAAAGAATGAAAGCAAGCAATGAACAGGAACAGAGAGGTTGCTCTGTTTTACTTTTGCAGGCAATCTGAAGCACACATTTAAAAGGCATCCTTGTAGCACTGAAAACCGAGTATCTCATATTTATCTAATTTCAGATCGTGTTTGTATTCGTAAGTTTTTGCATTCAATACTTTAGATTATTATAGTGCCAAAATGCGACTGCCAATTATGATACTTCCATCCACCCATTAGCTTTAACATGCTCCTGTTAGCATTTTGCAGAGGCTTGAACTGTTCTGTTTCAATAATGTGATTGCTCTCACTTTGTTGTAATAAGTCATTAATGGCAATCATGGGTATGCATTAGTATGTTCGTTTTAACAAATTTCCCCAGATTTGATGGTTAGCAGTTAGCACCAAGATTAATTATTCGAGTCTCCTGTTATGCTTGTTTTTTGTTCGGCAAATATAAATACAGTAGTTAAGAAGCAAGGTACGCAAACGAAAATGAAACACCCTCACAGAAGATGCAATAGAAAGAATGCCGTTGCCTCCTAGACTGCATACTTCAACGCAGATTGGGTTCTGTCCGCCACAGCCTGCAGCTCACTGCTGTGGAATTCCACACTCATGCTGGTGCGAGCTGCAGCAGCATCCAATGGGTAGCCTTGTACCAGGTTCAGGTGACGTGAGGCTTCGGCAGGCGGTCCAGCTTCCTGACGAGCTTGTCCAGCTCGCTAGATGCATGGGCTCAAGATCCACACGCCCATCTTCCCTACGTCGGCAACATACTCACCGTGCGAAACATAAGAAAAACAACCATGCTCAACTCCTCCGCAGCTCTAACACTCACGTCTTCCTGTATCTTCATTCGTCTATATTCTTGTTTTTTATTTTTTTTATTTTCTTCATTTAGCTCTGCCATTGATAGATCATGGTGAAATAGCCTCTGTACATCTTTCTCATGATGTTGAGCAGATGTACAATTGCTCAGTTTGTGATGACCCGCCCCTCGGCCATGTTGATGATGACATGAACCTGGAAGAGATCTTTCCCACCTTCGGTCCTGTCATATCCGAGTACTTTCTTAACTAATATTGGTAGATTCAGAAGCAATTGCAGCAATGATTGCCTCCATTTGGGTAGCACCATCTGGAACCACCACACAGCAGGATTTATATACAGATGGTAAAATAAGAGATTAGACCGTGAGGATGTTATTTGGTCCATCAGCAAGGTTTTCTGTAGTTGGTCATCTTTTCCTAGAATGCTCATTTGGTGATGTCATTTATATCTAAGCAATCGGTGTTACTCCCAATGCAGCATTTGTAACTTAGTATATGCACATACGCACAATAGAAAAAGTTACAGTGAACAGACACAAGGCAACGGCTGTAAAAATGCTGGAAACACTCCAGTAGGAAATCCTGCGTGTCTCAAACATGTAACGAACTCCTCCCAGGATTGGCATCCGAACAAGAAGGCTGCAGCTATCGAAGAAGCCAATAGCAGAAGAATTCTTGTCTTTGGACCAAATTGACCCTCTCAAGTTTGTTTTTTCTGCTGAATTTGGATTTACAATCATTAAGACCCTGTTTTTATGCAAAGCATGTATTTCTGGAGTATTAGATAAATACTATGTTTTTTTGTAAAATATATGTTGGTTTGTAAAATCAGATGGGTAATTGAAATAACAGACCTTGTAGTTTCTTGGTATTATTAATACTCTAGTCTTCTGAAGATTCATTACCTCCACTTATAATCTCTGTTTTCTTAGCCATGGTTTTATAATGTCATCTAAACAAGGCCTATGTGTTTTACAAAACTAGAGAGTTGAGAGCAAGTACATTGTTTTCTTTGAGAATAACACAATACAATGTAGACGCATACAACACACACTTATCCTCATGACTACATAGTACGTAAACCCTTACCCCTATGAGCACCTCCGAAGATCTGAGCCGGCTGATCTAGAGATTTCCGAAGTCACTACTAGTGCCTCGTCGTCAACGTGATTGTCACTTACCATTACCACTTAAAGCATAATGCCAAAATTTTGAAATAAATCCAGAAAAATACGAGCATCAACGCCAAGTCGAGGACTTAACCCAGGTTGGTAGGTTCCACCACAAGGAACTCAACCAGTTTATCTATGATCAATTTGCAATTTTTGACAACGTAATCAAGGTTATATAACTAACACTAAAAAGACTTGGTGCCCTCACTCCTACCATTGTCGCCTTCATGGATGCTAAACGAAGACCTGTATATATATCGGGATGAAAACAAATCTGTTGGGTCTTCTTATACCCTAATTCGCCTTTATTTGTCAGGATGAAATCGATGTAGATAATACATGGATATAGATACAAATGTGGATTTTTCTCGGATGTAGGAAATGGTATGAAGATGGCGTGCAATAAGATCAATATTGATGGATTAGATAGAGAGTGACGTGTTCATAAGTAGAGAATTATATGCTTCTAAAAGAAATATTAGAAGAGTACCCAAAAAGTTAAAAATATGGTCAAGTAAATAACATAGTACAAAATGGTCACGGTCCCAACTCGGGCCGGACATCCTGGAGGAGATAGCGGGCCGATCAAAGCGCAAGACGGAGGCGACGACGCGACGATCAGCACCAACGGGCTGCGCAACACGCCCTAGGGGGGCCGCCACCGCCGCGGCCGCACGTCGGCGCGCCGTAGGCACCGCCGCCCTTGGCCCCAATGCCGAGATTCGCTGCCATACGAGTCAATCATAAATAAGGAATATTAATTAGGAAATTTGTAAAACGATCCAATCTTATAAGGAATCCTTTAGATTACTTCGTGAAAAAGTCTCACTACAGACTATAAATATTAGGGACATGTAATTGTTTTGGATTAAGGAAGAATTGGGCCAAAGGCTCTTATCTCTCTCCCTCTCTTCTTCTACCCTAGCCGCCCTCTCCTATTCTCCACCACCGCACGTGCGCAGCCGCAGCTGCCGCCGCCCCTGCCCTAGCGCCGCCACCACCATCACCGTGCCACCACACGCTGCTTCAGCTCCGCCAGTCACACCGCCGTCTACGCCGTGGTCAAAGGTCCCCCGACCTTGGACCTTGACACCTGGTATCTCGGAGACCAGACGATCCTCACTCTGCTGCATGGGACATCAAATGGACGTGAAGCAGCTCCTCAATGATCTCTCCAAGTCGATGTTGTCCAAGATGGACAACCTGAACAACCAAACGAGCACCATCGACGACCGCATTGCCAACCTCGAAAAGGGGAGTTCGGTGACCCAGACCAAGAAGCAGGAACGCGAGCTCGCCGTCGCACGGATGGAGGCGGCCGCCAAGGAAGCCATGGAGAAGCCCGAGCGCGACTTTCTCCAGGCTCAAAAGGAGAATTCTTCGGAGCAAACCACACTGGACATCACGGCGCGGATTGAGGCAAAGCTTTTCGGCAAGGAGGAGGCCACACCAGATCCAGATCCCGTTGCCCCAACCGTAGGTTCCTTCCACACCCTCGATATCCGACCCCATAAGCTCGCCTTCCCCACCTATGAGGGCAAGGAAGATCCCCTTCCGTGGATCAATCACTGCGAGCAGTTCTTCCGGGGCCAACGAACACCGGAAGATCAGAAAACATGGTATGCATCCTATCACCTGAGAGGCACAGCTCAACAATGGTACATGAGGCTCTCGTAGGACAACGACGTGTTGGACTGGATGTACTTCGCATGTTGCGTCAACGAGCGATTCGACCCACCAACGAGGTGGAACCCCCTTGGCGAACTGGTGTCCCTAAGGAAGACAGGCACAGTCAACGAGTACACAGAGAACTTCTGGTGCATGTGGCCAGGGCCGGTTCACTGGACGAGTAGCAACAAGTCAATATCTACACAGTCGGGCAGATGGAACCGCTAAAAACGGAAGTCGAGCTGCAAAGCCCACAGGACATGGAGACGGCCATATCGCTCGCACGGGCCTATGAGCGCCGAATGGAGGTGCTCGCCGAAACCAACAAGGCACCCTTCCTCAAGGGGCACGTTCCACCGCCGAAAGCTCTACCAGCGGCAGCGACCAGAGCAGCTCCACCATCCACAACACCAGGTACACAGATGACACCCCCGCGTCCATTCAAACGACTCACCCCCGACGAGATGGCAGAAAGACGATGTGCGGGTCTCTATTTCATCTACAACGAGCCGTTCAGCAGAGGCCACAAAGTGCAAGCAGTTGTTCGAGATAACCGTCGTCAACAACTACACCGACGATGACGACGAGACCGAGAACAGCATGATGGTGCTCATCGGCAGGACGGACTCCGACATCGAGGGTGCATCGCCCTTCTACCTACAAGGTACACTTCATGGAGCTCAAGTCCGGATGCTCGTAGACTCGGGGTCAACACACAACATCATTGACATCAACGTTGCTCAAACCTACGGCCTACGAGAACAGAGAATCACAATAATGATCCTGGTGGGGAGCGGTAACAAGGTACATTGTCGCACAGCCACTTTCAATTCAACCTTCTTCATCCATGACTACAACT
>JAKNSH010307819.1:0-10588 GCA_027790015.1 Cymbopogon flexuosus
GGAACGTCCCTGGCATCCCCAATTTACTCAGCAATAGGATTCTCTGCAGCCCGAAGGACACAGCACAAGGATTTGGTCCATCGATACCACGCCACGTATCTATCTTAGGCATACCCTGCAATGACCTTGCCACATAGGATCATTACCTCTCTCATGAGCATGCTCAGGCGGCGGTAGCCAGCGCTGCCAAAGAAGGTACTGTACGCAGATACTTTGTAGGGGTAGTTTCGTCATTTTGCATTCACCTTGGTTTTCGTGCCCAACTCCAGATGTACAAATATTAGTGAGATGGAGGAAGTAGAAAATATTGATACTCTAACATTTTTTTTTAGATTCATCTCGTAATTTGCAATGAAACTGTATAATTAATTATTTTTTATCTACATTATATACATATGTTAAGAGATTCGATGCGATGGAAAAAAATGCCTAAGTACTTGAAAAAGAGGAACAACAATGTCGCCTGTCCCTCCCAGAACGACCTGTGCCGTAGCAGTAGGATGTGAAATGCATGCCGTTCTGACTGACGCGTCGAGGCTGATCGCCCCGCCGCCTAAACTGAACTGCCGACAACGCTGACAGGCCAAACCGACCGAACGGTTCCCGCCGGAGTGGATTTCAGCTCAGCAAAACCAAAAAGCGAAAAGGAAAGGTCCACCTGATTGTTAAACTCACGTGCTCCGTACACCGTCCGTTGGTCGTCGTGTGGATCGGAGGATGATGAGATGAGGCGGCATCAGGCAGCACAGGCCAGGCGTGCGAGGATCGGAGACGGCAGACCGAAGGCACACGAGTGGCGTTGGGGCACCTAAACCCGACAGCGACGTGGTTCGCCCGCCCGGGGGCGAGAGTCGACGGTCATCGGCGCCATTTATTGCCTCGCGTTCTCGTTCCCGTTCCGGTTCCGTCCCTGCCACGGGTCCGACCAAGAGAGCTTCTGCTCCTGGCGCCTGCGTGCTCCCGTCGCCGTCCCCGACGATCGCCATCACGCTCATCAATGCGGGGTTGGGGAGGAGAAGCAGGAACAGGAAGCAAGCTCGATCGCATCGCGCGCGCGCTTTAAATGCTCGCGTCGCGTCGTATCGATCGGGGGAGTAGGCGGGCGGGCGGGCGCCCCGCCGGCCGCCGACGACTATACGAGCCAGCCCACGGCCGGCCACGTGCGCGAGAGCGAGAGCGACCGAGGCAGGGTGGAACTGTGGATTTCGATCGGTTTTCCTGCTCCGCGACCGTCGGTTCTGATCGAGTTCTCCTTGTCCAACCGAAAACTAGCGAAGGAAACACCAGTACTCCACCACAGGCCCTGACGACCACAGCACCCGGCCGTCAGGGACCCCGAGCGGTCGCTCGCTCACTCTTGCTGCCGCTGTTCAGACTTCGAGACGTCGTCGTCATCACAGAACTCAGAGCCTCTCTGCTCTCGGCTGGCCGCGTGCGTGCACGCGTCACACGAGTGGCCTACACTGCATGGAGAATGGAGATGGATAGATAGCGCACGTACGGGCTGATGACCCAACGCGCACACAGCGCAAGTGTACAAGACGAGCCGAACCATGCATCACACACATACTAGTAGTGACTCGGGCCACGGCATGGACTGGACCGGCGGAACTGGGAAACGAGACGAGCGATACATCATATCATGCTGATATGATATGGGAGACGACGGCCATGTAGAGATCGGTGCGCGCGCACGCACAATAAATTGCGGTGCGACCCGGCCGGCGGATCGATCGGACGTTCTCCTACTCCGCTGCAAATCTCGTCACCCATAAATGCCGTTGCCGGTGCGCGGGTCGCCATAGCTCCGCCGGCCCTGACCTGACTGTGACGTCCGTCGACGTCCCGGCCGGCCTCTGGCCTCGGCACGGGGGCAGCACAGCAGCAAACTTCCCAGCCGTTTTCGCTGCACATGCCTGCATGCCGTCATCTCGTCGCCTCAACTGTTCCGCCCGCAGCCGCACTGTGTATCCATCCGTTAGGAGTACCGCGCCCGCGCGTGACAGTGCAGTCTTGCATGGCTGAATGAACCTGCCTGCATCCAACGGCGCACAAACACTTGGATAGCGGTTCAAGGCCTCCAACATACGTGGAAGGTAGTGCATGTGCATCAAGTATGTGTGTTCGGGTTGTTCCTCGATCACACAGTGATTACTATAATCTAAATTATCTATAGGGTTATCATTTTTTTAGATAATGATCCATAGGGTTCTCATAGTCTAGACTATAGTTCTGTTCAACAGGTTGAAAACTCGGCAGATTTAATAGTGGTTTATGAGAGGAAATAAGCTGAAATTAGTTGGCTTTGAACCGGCTGAACAGCTAGGGCTGATGACTTGTCCATCAAAGTGTTTGGATCCTAAGTGAAAAACTAGGTATCATATACATTATAGGATTTTTATAATCTAGTGGATTGATTATAATAACGCACAACATAATCTAGAATGCTTAGGTCATACTCAAATTATTTTAGATGAATTAATAACAATGGATCCAAGCAAGCCCTAACTATTATCTGTTTGGATCCCATGCTCGTAAGGCCCTGTTTGGAAAATTTATAATCGAAATTGAACTAAACAAGATTGATTATATGATGTGTTAATAAAACCAAAATTTCTAATTATCATAATCCCATAATTTAGGTAAGATTAGATTTTAGGGGATTATGGATTCTAAAAGTATAACTTCCTCCCTAATCAATTGTCCAACTTGCCAAACTAACAAAGGATAAATTTGAAATTTCCCACTTTAACTAACCATAATCAATCATCATAATTTAGGGAGCCAAACACTCATGTTAAAATATGTAGTTCTGATTATACTAATCCTACACATGATTTAGATTATAATAGTCCAGTTGTAATCCAAACAGACCATAAGTACGTGTATATATATCCCTATGAATGACCTATTAGGGCTATTAGCATTGTTAACTAGTTGTATTTGCATTGTCTAAGAGCATCTCCAACCATCTTTTTTGAAATAATAACTCTTGGAGTATAATCATAAAGGCACTCTATAAACTATATATCAAGTGATTTCTATATATCTTGTTCGGCACTTTGGAGATGAAGCCTCATCTTCTAGCTTTGGTGAGCGAGAAACCCGTAATAGAGGATGTATGGAAATTAAATATTTGGTGATCTAGTTGAAGAAATTGTTGTAAGAGAATTTTTCATCAAATATTTATTCCTATCAATCAATAGGGGAAGGATATGAGGAGATTTTTGGAATTGCTCTAATGGGCTAACATCTAGCAAAAGTATTGGCTTGAGAGTAATTTGCAGCTAATTTTCACTTGCTAGGGTGTAATAAGCCCATTGATCCAAACTGGCCCTAGTTCTAGAGAATCAAGCAGTGTTTCTAGAAACCTGCATTTCAAGGAGGTTTAAAATTGTGAAGAAGTATTTCTAGAATCACATGATTGGTATTCCCAACGAATTATTTTAATTTCATCCGTGGGAGATGCATACAGATGCAGGTGGGTGGTGGCTGCTGCTACGACCTCAACGTGCCATTGAAGCATGCGCATATCACAGTTGACACGTTAATGAGATAGCGCTGCTTCATCTAAACCGAAATAGGCCCTTTGTACTCACGAGGCTTTCTCGTCGCGTTTTTTGTTTTTCGACTGGAAAGAAAATGAAAATGAAGGCAGCTAGCAACAGTCATCATTATCCAAAAACCTGGTATGTACTACGTGGCAGGCCAAGCAAATTAACCAAAATCGTTCGCCTACCGACGTCGGGAGCAAGAGGAGAGCAGGGCAATTAATCCCGCTGCCATCACCCATCATCGCGACGGGGACGAGAAAATCATCAAACGGCGTCTCCGTGACACAACGTCACCTGATTAGCGCCCACGGTTGCAAGTCCAACCCAATTTAATGAATTGAAAAAAAAACTAGGAGTAGTAGTACTCCACATAATTAGGTGGACGCAGCTATCGCGAAATTAACTGCGCAAACGTGCCGTTAATTAATTCCATCGCAGTCAGTTGCCGTGACGAGCAGCTTTTATATACACACGGTTGGTTGATTAATCCAAGGGCCAATCAGCGAGCGCCCCGGCCGTACTAGCAGCTAATTAGCCGGCCGGGGGGCATTTAATCCTACACTCATCACTTCCTAAAATCGTCATTATCGCGGCGATTAATTAAGCGAAACCTCCGTGGATGGAGTAGAATAGATTTGTGTTTCGCCCGGCGACGTCTCGATCTGCATGGATTAATGGCTGGGGCATTGAATGCGCGCGCGGGAGAGCGGCAACTAACCAGATGGATGCATGGGCGTGCTGCGTGGTGGCTTTACTTGAATTGCACTCGCCAATGCACTTGTTCAATTCATTGCCTCTACTAATAGCCCTGTTAATTGCCTGCCTTTGCTTTCCTGCCACGTAGTATATGTGGAGGAGCCATGTTAATTGCACCCTTTCCATCGGAGGCCGCCATGCATTATTAATGCTGTCCTCCATGTAGATACGAGGATATATCTCATTGGACGATCAAGATTTCAGAATTTTGATCAAGGGTGCCATTTATCTTCCCTGTACACGATTTTCAACCATTGATTAATTCAGCCGAGTTTTTTTTCCTATGTTGATTGTTTGCCAGTTGCCACGCAGCATTTTTCTTAAGAGATCAATAATGCAGTTCCCACAAGTTTGACTGGCGTTTTAGCACAGCAAACGTGCCTAATTGGGAAAAAAACATTTGGATCACATCATGTACAAGACGAATAGATTATTCATAGAATTTTCAAGCCGTGCCTTAGTAGATTTCTTTTCTCATAACACACGAGCAACCAGAACTTTGAACATTTTGACCACTACATATAAAAAGTTTAGGACTTGGCACGTGGAAATGATGTGGGGACTTGTCATAAAAATGCACTCATTTCACTCTGTTCTTAAAAATTGCTACAAAATTGAAAATAAAATGTAATCTCAGAATATATGGAGAGGAAATATACTGTGTCCATGTCTAAAACCATGAAATTGTGCTAGTAACAATAAAATCATTCATGGCAACAGTAATTCATCCAGCTGACTACTCCTATTTTTCCTTTTTTAATAAATACAAAACAAGTTATTAATTAAGGCAGTAATATAAAATTTTAATCTGGAGTAAAGTATCACAACCGTGTGTTACACTACTGTGGATGGAGTTCGGACTAATTTTCATTCTCCAAATTTAAATAACTCTACAACTCGTAATATTTTGAATCCTAGCATCTATACTACGCGCATCCAAACAATGAAGACATATGACCAATCCAAATAAACACAACGTTATAGCGAGCAAAACTGGAATTATTGAAAAGCTACTGTTATTTGTACATACAAAGACTTTTTTAGGAAAAACGAAGAACTAAATAAAAGAACAAAATAAATTGAGAAGTCCCCAACTTCATCATTTCTATATGTGTAACCCAGCAGGTTTTTTTTTTCAAAAAAAACCCAGCAGTTTTTGATCTATGATCATACTTTCCTTCCACTAATTAATTAAAATAAATATAGGCCCCTATACTATAATCAGGCGATTCTTATCAGACAAGATATTTGCCCAAAAGAAATCCATTTCCAGATGATATTTCCTTTTCCAATTTCCTCTAATCTCTTTCTCGATCCGTTCACTCTGTCTCATCAGCAGCCGCGTTCAGGTCGATCCTGGGCTTCTTGCCGCTGACTTCGGCGGCGGCGTCGGCGGCAGCGGCGGCGACGGGCTTCCCGCGGAGCCGTGGCACCATGAACGAGCAACGCGGGCACCGGGGGTCCTCGTCGGCGATGAGCACGTACGTGAGGCAGGACGGGCACGCGGTTGCGCGCATCAAGGGCTGTGGCGACGACCGGTTGCGCTTTCCGGCGGAGGACGAAGAAGACGAGGTCGACGCGGACGAAGTGGACGACGTTGCCGGCGAAGCGGTGGTCCTCCCGGCGGCCGCGCGCTCGAGGGCGGAGCGGACCATGTCGAGGGTGCAGACCGCGGCTGAGTTGGTGGTGGCCGCCGCCGCCGCCGCCGCGGCTGCCGCCGGTGGAGGAAGGTTGAGGTCTTGGTGGCCGCCTTGCACGCTCGGGTGTCGAGGCGTCAGGAACGTCTTGCCGGACTGCCAGAACAAAGATTGGGTTCAGTTTTGTACTTTGCAAAAGAAATTCTTTTTGGAGACTGATCAGTGCATATTTTGCAAGAGAAATTCGTCTTGGAAACTGATCAGTGTTGCATATTTCACCAGGATTGACTAAACAGAATCTCATGAGTGATCGATCGATACAAAAACAAGATGGAAACTTGATCTGCGTAATAAGGGAATATAGTCTCATATTTCTATTTCTTGCAGGCGACGATAAAACGTTTGAAAATAAGAACAAATATCTAAGATATCAAATCCTCCGGCAGCAAAACTCAACCACATGAACAGATCTTGACAAATGAGCGAACCATAAGGAGAACAGAATCAACTCACCAGGAGGTCAAGCCGTCGCTCCCAGCCGGCAGGCACCGTGACCTCGAGGTCGACGACCTCGTCCTCCGCGGCCGCGCCGCCGCCGCCGCAGCCGCCGAGAAGATCCATCGTCACGATCTCCGGCCCGCCCTTCTTCCCCGCCTCCCCGCGGAGCAGCCTCGCGACAGAGCTCACGTCCGCGGCCATCATCGTCCCAGCGCTGGCCTCCTGTGGGCAGTGGGCTCCCGCCTCCCGGATTCCTTTCTCGATCGGCGGTCGTTGGCAATGGCACCTCGTCTCCTCTCTTGTTTGCGCGTGCGCTCTGGCGGACTGCGGATGGAACGAAGCGGTGGGGTTTGAGCGCCTATATATACCGCCGGGCCGCCGCCCTGGCAGACATGTGGGCCCCGCAGGCCAGGGACAGGCAGGTCAATGAATATACTCCCAACGAGTGCGGTAGTAATTGACATTGTTGGGAAATGGTTGGAAATTTTATTCATTAATTGGCAATTAATTGAGCATACTAGTACATTGGATTTGAATTTATTCAAACACGGCTTCCACCTCTTGAATGCATGCATTCCTACATTTCATTGGATCTTTGGAGTTACTCCCTCCAGACCATTTACCAGACGCATACCCAATTTCCAGATCCACCAATATAGGAGGCGCGCTGGGTTATCGAAAAGGTTCATTTAATTACTTTGCATGCCGCCAGGGATTAAAGCTAAAGACCAATTACATCCATGCATAAGCGTGGTAATTAATCTATGCATGCCAAGGTTAAACCAAGTACTTTCCTCCATCCCGGAGCATAATGCATTTTTAGGAACTAAATTATCTTAAGTTTAACCAAGTTTATACATAAAGGGTATGAACATATACCATATTAAATATATAGATTATGGAAGTTAATTTTACATACTTATTTTTTTTTAAACTATGTTACCATTTTTCTTAGTAGAACCGAAATATAAAACCACATCAATAGCAATTACTATAGCAAAAAAAAAATAGAAGCACTGTTTTCAAAGACAGATGATGCTCAACTTCAATCCCATTGATTTTCAAAATTATAGTTTGTCTATAAGGATGCATGATAGATGTGCTATCAATAATTAAAAAGAAAGGATTTGTCTGTAAATAAAACAAAAGGTTTAATGTCTACTACCTGGTGAAATGAAAGAACACATTATCATTTTAATCAAATTGCCAGATATTCTACATTAATTTTAGCACCGGCAAGATATGCAGATATATAAACATGAAGGAGTGCACTATTTATTGGTGCAGTTGGGAGATGGTTGGTTTCATCAATTTGCAACTAATCGAGTATACTAGCATGCATTTGAATTTATTTAAACATGGTTTTAAGTTTATTCTTAAAATCACACATGCCATATTGGCAAATCATGTATCATTACTCCTTTTAAGTTTCCTTTGCTTAAATATCACATATATTTTTCTTGGAAAATCATATTTGACATATGCAGTAAAAACACCCACTTTATCTCACCAAAACATAAACCATTTTCCATACCATCTAGTATTGGCAATGATTTTGGGGCCCCTTTGATCTGAGTTAAACTACGTTATCATTTTTTTGTGAAACCAACATATAAAACCACATAAAAAACAATTATTGCTGCCAAAATAAACAATATAAAAACGTAATCTTTTTTCTCGAAATAGGCTCAACTTGAATGCCATTCATTATTGCATTCATTTGTAGATTTTTCAGTTACAATTTGTTTATAAGAATGGCATGACAAATGTTCTAGTAGTAATTAGAAAATAAAGGATTAGAAAATAAAGGATTTGGTTGAAAATAAAAAAAGCTTAACATTTACGACATGTTGAGATGAGAGAATATGTTATTATTTTAATCAAACTGCCATATGTGCTACGTTAATTTTAGCGTTGGCAAGATATGCAGTATATAGATGTGAAGAGGTGCACTATTTATTGTTGTAGCAAGGACATATTTGATTTCATTGATTTCTAACTAATCACGCATGTATTTGAATTTATTCAAACATAGTCTTCATCAACTTACTTATAAAATTACATATGGCATATTGGCAAGTCACATTTCATTGATGCTTTTAAGTTTCGCCTTGATTAACCATCGCATACATTTGTTTCTTAGAAATCATATTTGACGTAAGCACCATATTCTCCATCTCATAACAATAATGCACCATGTGGCATATTCAACTTCTATGGCGAACCCAATCCATGTACTCACTATTGCCACTATAGCTCTCCCCATATCATCTAGTGGATATTGATTTATCCCTATAATAGCTACCACACGTCGGCGTATCATCTAGTAGCTATTGTAGCATGCCTCTTCTAGCTACGACTACCAATGCCATGATTCTCATATGAATGGCAACTTAGCAGTTTTTATGTACCTTTGTTCCAAAATATAAAACACTAACAATAGCTATCAATAATAAAAGAAAAAACATAAAGCTTCCTATTTCCAAAGAGAGAGATAATGCTAGACCTGAATAGTATTTATTTTCATATTCATTGTACAGTTATTGAAAATTATAGTTCATCTGTAAGCATGGCATGACATATATATGTAATGATTAAAAAGAAAGGATTTAGGTGTAATTAAAATAGAATGTTAACATTTACACCACACAGTGAAAATGAAGGATGTATTATCATTGATCAAATTTGCCATATCTTATATCTATTAACCTTTGCAAGATATGTAGATATACACAAGTAAAAGGAGTTCACTATCTATTAACGTAGTTTGGAAATGGTTGGCAATCTAATTCATCATTTGACAAATAATTGAGTATATATACTAGCATGGATTTGAATGCATTCAAACATGGTTTTCCCACTTATTCTTAAAATCATGCATGTATAGCATATTTGCAAGTCATATTTCATTTTTATAACTTTTGAGTCGTTCTCGCTTAACCATCACATATGTTTCTGTTAGAAATAATTGGCATACACCATTCTTCGTCTCATAACATCATTCTATATATCACCTAGCTACTCATTACTAGAAGTCTCACTAAAGCTCCACACCAGTATGACTGCATGATCTAGTAGCTGATATATCCATTGTTGGCTTCTTGTGTTTTGTAGTCTAGCTAGCAGAGAACCATTTTGTGGCCATATGTCTCCGCTAACTAAGGCTAAAAATATCTTGGTTCTTGCCATCTTTCGGAAAGGGAGAATATAATGCTCAGTTTGAAGGTCATTTATTTTATATTTATTCTGCAATTAGAGTTCATCTATAAGGATGGCAGCCAGATGTGCTGGTGGTAATTAAAAAGAAAGAATTTGGCTATAAATAAAACAAAAATAATTCAATGGACTTATCGTGTCTTAATAATTACATTACCAGATAGCATTTTTTTTCTCTACGTGCAATGGAACCTAGCAACAAGATATGCACATAGCAGTGGAAAGTGTGGAGAGTAATAACAATAATTGGACTATAGTAGAGTAACTTAGGACTAGGGAGAACCACAGTACTTCACATCATTAGCAAGCGTTAGGTACCAATCTATGTATACTATATAGTTCATACCCGAGTAACTTAGGACTAGGGAGAACCACAGTACTTCACATCATTAGCGAGCGTTAGGTACCAATCTATATATACTATATAGTTCATACCCAATAAGCATTTACTTCTTCTAAAGCTCAGCCCTCATCATGCTGCCACATCACCTCTATTATCTCCACCATTTGATCTTAATTGTACTAGCATCTAATCTAATCGTCCATTCATCATTTATCCTCCACACGTCCACCCAGCAACCCCTAGGCCTGGCAATTTATATCAAGAAGCATACCTCCTATATCTCTCGCATGTTCCTGTCCCACCTTTCCAGCGCCCCCAGTCCCCCACCACCATTGCCTTTGAAGCCTCTGGTATGTCTTTCAGATTTGTGAAGGAGATGAACAAGCGGTAGTTGTCAAGATCCGAGAACTACTACGGCATGGACTAAACGGTCTGGAGAGATTAGGTACGTACGTCTCTTTGCATGCATCACCTAAAGTTAAAATGTATTCTAGGCCGGCAATATCCCTGATCTTCTCATCAATCATTAGTCTACGTAAAATTCTGCATGCAGTATCATGTGAGAGTCCCTTCCCGCCCCCTCC
>JAKNSH010308021.1:0-15412 GCA_027790015.1 Cymbopogon flexuosus
CCCTCGGCCCACCAACCCCCAGCACACACCACCTGCAGCACACACCACAACTTCCGGCTCCCCTCACCGCCGCACTCCACGCGACGGCGACAGGAGCACCCACCCACCGCCTTTTACGGCGGCGTCCGGCCACACGCGCGCGGCCATGGCGATGACGGCGCCGCCGCCTTCGTCCTCATCCGCGGCGTGGCTGGAGTGGGCGGCCGAGTACACCAAGGCGGCGCAGGCCGAGGCCCGCCCGCCGCCGGAGTGGGCGGCGCGGGTCGCTGCGGCGGCGGCCGCCGCGGCGGGCGAGGGCGGGGACGTGCCCTGCTCCGCGGGGCTCGCGGAGGTGCTGGCGCGGGCGCTGCTCTCCGGCGGCGGTGCGGGCCCAGCGGCGTCCGCCGCCGCGTGGAAGTACGCGGAGGCCGCGCTCGCGGCACGGCTCGCGTCCCCGGCGCTCCTCCTCGCGCTCCTCTCCACCAGGTACGGTCCGGTCCCGTGCTTCGTGGCGGCGGCGGCTTGTGTTGTGTGTCTCTGGTGTGGTGGTCCGTGGCGGGGTGGTGGGAGGTCGGTGGGATCGGGATGGCGAATGCGCGTGTGATCAGCGCTTAGCTGTCGGGAATCTCGATCGAATCGGTTGGACAACGAATGCGCGCACGCCCGCTTTTTTAATTCCTCCGATTAAATGATTTGAACCGGACGACTTGCCCGTTGTTGTTGTTGCCCGTGCTTGCACGAGTTTACCAGGAAGCTGGCGTGCTTCGCCCTGATAATTTGAGGGGAAGATATACTTTGTGACAGTGTCAATGTTATTGGCCAGTGACAATGTACATAAGATAGATCACAAAAGGGGAGAAATGCCTGTGTTAAGAATATATAAGCAGTTGGACACTTAGTAGTAGGCTGGTCAGGGCTTCATTGGAATCCTCGTCCTGTTTTTCAAGAGAAGCAGAGTCTTGTAATAGCCAACGGCCAACGCAGTTAGTTTGACTTATGTTCTGATCTGGAAAAGTCGTTAGGTTAGCACGTACATCCCACTTAGTAATTATTATTATTTCAGTGGCTGCTATTCCTGTCATGCGATGTGTGTGGGTTGTATGTTATGACTTTTCTCAATGTTTTTCTCATGGATAGACTTAATGTATTCTTATGGTCCTGCAGGGTCATTCCTCACCGGTTTTCCAGGCCAATGGAGTATAGACTCTACCTAGAGCTCTTGAAAAGACATGGGTTCAACTTCCATCATCAGATGAAAGCGGCAAATTTCAAAAAGTGTGCATTTCTCTCTCTGATTGCTCCCTGTACTTCCATAACACTATGCTCCAGTCAGTAGTTTGGATGAGAAACAGAGTCCCAGTTGCAGTGTTCCATGTGATTTAGCATAGTTCCTAATAGTCTTAAAAATGGACATTTCAGTTTCAGGTCTTTGTGGTCATAATAAGGTTTACACAAGTATGCCACCTTGTTGTGTGATTTCTCTGTAGTGGATTAGTGGCCATGTCTGTGGTTCCAACTAAGGGCCCCAATTTTCCTATGATGGAAAGTCTACATATCTTGCAGTGATCTTTGTAATTTTATTTCTGTTGAATTTGTCAAGGCGGATTTATTGCTGAAATTCTTCTGCAAATTTCTTTATATTCCATTTTGTCAATTCCTTATATTCTTCAGTTCCTAATACTTTGCATTGTTATTGCTCATTGTCAAATGCTCCCTCCGTTCCAAATTACATAGTATGTATCTAGAAAGCCAAAACGTCTTATAATTTGGTACGGAGGGAGTATAAGTCTAGCATGTTTTTTGTGAGTCAGAGTGTATGTGCTTCCATGTGATCTCTTTTGCTTCATAAGCTTGTTCCTTGCACCATTCTCTATTCATGCACTGTATCCCTCTAGTAGTCTCAACTTCAATGGTAAAAAGAGTCTGTCTTGCATGGTTAAATTTTCTGAAGCAACAAGAGGTCCTTGCTAAAGCCTCTCTTATGTTTGCAGGATCATGGATTTATTAGACGGGAACCTTAAACTTTCCAAGATATTTGGCATCTCTACATCTGAACCAGGGGTTTTTGTTGTGCATTTCGCTCTTTGTATTATATGGCAGTTGGTTGATGTTGTTTTGGATGATGAGGGCCTGCTAGAGTTAACTCCAGAGAAGAACACTCAGTGGCCAACGAGGCCTGAAGATATGAACACATTTGAAGGAACTTTTACTGAACAAAGAACTGAGAAGATTGAAAAGTTACAGAAGATGAACACTGTAACAACTATGGAGCTCATTGAACATCTTCTTCGTGATAAAGTAATTACTCGTATCCTATCATTGGCACGCGAAAACATGTATGTCTTTTCAACTTGAAGTACTCTTTTACTGAGTTGTTTCAGGTCTTTATTTTTGATCATTTGGGACTGATGAATTCATCTTTTTGCTGGTTGGTCATTAGTAATTTGTTTTCAAATGAATTAATCAAATAACAAACTAGATCTTCATCTCATAGGCTCATGACCTCATAAACTTTACTCAAGCTTATGAACGAAGCCTTGGTTTATGTGGTTTGGGGAGCTACAAGTAGTTGCTCAAAATTTTGCCAGTAACATATATAATGTATCATAGAATACTCTTTGTGTATTTTTCTCTAATACAAACATTTAAGCTAATGTTGTAGAAGCACTTAGGGACTTAGGGTTATACAAAGGAAAAGGAAAAGTAACACTGACTACACTAGTGATATTTGACTAGCCTTACTTCTTAAATAACCAAGAAAAGATTTGATTAGAAAAATTGCAGCCATGGGATTGGGACTCAAGCTTTGTGATGGTCTGATGGGGTGAATGTAAACATTAAGTGCTGCAGTAGTTTATTAGAAGTTGATGATTGAAACCTAGTAGTCGTTTTCTGCTCATATTAATAAATGAAGTGATGGTCAAGGGATATTCTCACTGAACATGTGGCAATGGAATATACATGCAGTTCTTTTTTATGCAAAATATCTTGCTTTTTATTTTATAATATTGGTCAACAATCTCAATTGTTTCAGGCAATCTCACTGGGGAGCATTTACTAACCGGTTGCACTTACTTGCAACAAACTCATCTACCTTGCAAAATTCAGCAATATCATTGGAGCCATTTCAGCGTTTGATTGTAGGTGATTGCAATACATATGGAGAAACTAAACATAATATGCGTAAAAGATTCCACCCAACAGTGGCTTCTAACCCTCTATCTTCACCAAATGGACGATGCCTTGGTGCTAGCTATTCTGCACTATGGATTCCTATCGATATGTACCTTGAGGATTGTCTCGATGGTTCAATTGCTGCAACAAATTCCATTGAGACTTTAAGTGGTAATTTCATTCATCAATAGAAACAAACTCCTTGGTTATCTTGAATGATGAAGCCATTTCCTTTTTTTTTTCCTTGCTTGCTTTGGGCTGCTGTAATCTAAATGACTGGAAATTACAGGTTTGGTCAAGGCTCTTCAAGCTGTCAATAGGTCGACTTGGCATGATGCTTTCTTGGCCCTCTGGGTAGCTTCACTTCGCCTTGTACAAAGAGTGAGTCTTCGATCTTCACTCAGTTATTTAGATTTGAGAAAACCTTATAATGTTTCACATCCTAATCTTTGATCCTTTGAAACAAGCAGGAAAAAGAACCAATTGAAGGTCCTGTACCTCACCTAGACACACGGCTGTGCATGTTGTTGTCTATCACAACACTTGCGATTGCTGACATAATTATGGAAGCAGATTCGCTTTGCAATGAAACAGAACTCAACAGTCATGTGAATAGGAAGAAAGCAATTGGTAATCTACGCAGCGAATTGATGCTAAGCTTACAGATACTTGGTGATTATGAAAGCTTGCTTGTTCCTCCTCCATGTGTCATCCCAGCAGCTAATCAGGCTGCTACTAAAGCTGCAATGTTCATTTCGGGAATCAGTATAAACAATGGCTACATGGATAATGTCAATGGGATGAACTATAGTATGTGGCTTCTCTTAAATATTTTATTTTTGAATTACACATATGATTGACCTTCTAGCTATGGATGTAAGGTAGTCTTAATATAAATTGTGTTTTAATTTTGTCAGCCGGAAATATGCGACATTTGATTGTGGAGTCATGTATCTCAAGGCAGTTGCTGGATACATCAGCTTACTATTGGCCTGGTTATATCAGTAATCATGCCAACTCTGCATCTCATACACTCCCTAGCCAACTTGCTGGATGGTCATCTTTCATGAATGGTGCACCACTGACTCAACCACTGGTTAATATGTTGGTATCAACTCCTGCTTCCAGGTGTGTACAACCCGTGTGCGGGACAATGGATATCTTTGCATTATTTGTCAAGCTTTGGAATTGCCATTTACTAGAAACTCATGATTCTTAAATAGGGAAAATTGTTTGAAGATTCCAACCCACCTTAGTTGTTTTGGCTGCTTCAGTTGTGCTGTGTGCTACCAGTCTGGCCTTCTTTTAATATAATCAGCAGCGCTGTTCCCTGTTTCGTTCCAAAAAAAATGTTTGACCATAATAAGCATAAGTCTTGCCTTATGGCCTTGTAATTGGTCTTGTTTTCCCCTCTCCTTTAATAGAAAGGCATGCAGTTCTCCTGCATTGTTTGGAAAAAAACATGTAAATGTTATTTTTGTTTTCTCCAAAAAGAAACAAAAAAATCAAAATAAGAACTTCCACTGTACAATGGTCTACATTAAAAAAAATCACACTAGGGCTGAGCTATTAATATCCTGGTATCTCAATATTATTGTATTTGTTAATTCTCATACATCGTTATGGTAATAAACACTGAATGTTGATGGAAGCTTGGCAGAGGTCGACAAGTTATTTGAAGTTGCAATTGATGGGTCAGATGACGACAGCATTTCTGCTGCCACTGTTTTATGTGGAGCCACCCTTTTGCGAGGTTGGAATTTTCAGGTTAGTAGGCTGCAATTTTCAGGTCCAGTATGATTAATATTGACCCTATCACTGATTAATTTCAAAAATTACTATGTACATGGTAGCATGCATTGCCTCTTTGTTTTGTTCGAGAACCAATGTAACATCTCGCTATCTTGAGGTAATTCATATTCAAATGCTGTGGTTTCCTGCCTTGTAGGAGCATACAGTTCGGTTAGTTGTTAAACTGCTCTCACCATCTGATCCAATCGATTATTCTGGAAGAGAGAGCCAATTGATAAAGCTTGGTCCAATGCTCAATGTTATTCTTTCTGGAATATCGGCTGTGGACTATGCTCCAATCTTCTCATTCCATGGCCTGGTATGGTTAACATAACCACCTACATTTACTTCCACTCAGAAGTCTATATTATATCTGGATTCTGAACTTTTTCCTCTCCGTATCACCAGATTCCAGAGCTGGCTGCTGCTCTTATGGCAATCTGTGAAGTATTTGGGTGTCTTTCTCCAAGTGTTTCCTGGACACTGAGAACTGGAGAGCAAATATCTGCTCACACAGTCTTCTCGAATGCATTCATTCTTCTGTTGAGACTTTGGAAGTTTAACCATCCACCACTTGAGTATTGCATAATGGGAGATGGTGCTCCAGTTGGCTCGCAGCTAACTCCTGAGTATCTTCTTCTGTTACGGAATTCCCAGGTTTTATCTTCCAGCAGTTTGACAAAACAACGAAATGGACAAAGGCAATCACAAGTATCAACTTCACACCTATCATCTGGGAATCCTATTTTTATGGACTCGTTTCCAAAGTTGAAGTTATGGTACCGGCAACACCAAGCTTGTCTGGCCTCAACTCTCTCTGGACTTGCTCATGGGACACCTGTACGTAACAATGTGGACAGCCTTCTTAATCAGATGTTCAGAAAGGCTAATAAAGGAAGCACATCTATAGGTTCTCTATCTGCAAGTAGCAGCATAAGTAATTCTTCTGGTCCTGGTGTGGATGATTCACATCTTTGGCCTCAGTTGCCAGCTTGGGAGATACTGGAGGCTGTTCCATTTGTGGTTGATGCTGCTCTTACTGCTTGTTCCCATGGAAGACTATTTCCACGTGAACTGGCCACAGGTCAGTTGTGTTCAGTTTGAGGCAACTTCAGAAACTAGTGCTACTTTTTTTTGAGAATCAAGAGTAACAGAAGCTTCTAACCTTTATGGTAGAACATGCTTATTCAGGTCAGGTTTTTAACATCTTCTTCTCATTTTTTAGGCCTGAAGGATCTGGCTGATTTCCTGCCGGCATCTCTTGCTACAATAGTAAGCTACTTCTCTGCTGAGGTAACACGGGGTGTCTGGAAGCCTGCATCCATGAATGGATCAGATTGGCCTAGCCCCTCTGCGAACCTTTCCATGGTTGATGAGCATATCAAGAAAATCGTAGCTGCTACCGGTGTTGATGTTCCAAGGCTAGTTACAGGTGCTGGTTCCTGTTCAATGTTCATTTCCTGCCATTGCTACAGCCAACGTGCCAATTTTCATGCAGAGTACTAATCCAGGTCTCATATATTGCAGGAGGAAGTTCTCCGGGTACACTCCCATTGCCATTGGCTGCTTTCGTGAGCCTCACAATCACATACAAGCTTGACAAGGCATCAGAGTGTTTCCTCAACCTTGCTGGTCCAGCTCTAGAGAACCTCGCAGCAAGCTGCCCTTGGCCAAGCATGGCAATCGTTGCAGCACTGTGGACCCAGAAGGTGAAGCGATGGACCGATTTCCTAATATTTTCAGCGTCGCGCACGGTGTTCCACCACAACAACGAGGCAGTCATTCAGCTCCTCCGAAGCTGCTTCGCCGCTACCCTTGGCATGTCTTCGACATCAGTATGCAGCTGTGGAGGCGTCGCGAGCCTTCTCGGCCACGGGTACTGCCCTGGCGGTTTCTCACCAGTTGCACCAGGAATACTCTACCTCCGGATATTCCGGTGCATCAAGGACTGCTCCATACTCGCCGAGGACATACTTTCCCTTCTGATGCTTTCAGTGAAGGATATCGCAGAAACAACTGTGCCCAGACATCGGTCAGACAAACTAAAGAAGACCAAGTACGGGATGCGACATGGCCAGGTATCTCTTTCCGCTGCAATGACGCAGGTGAAGGTGGCGGCATCGCTGGGAGCGACACTCGTCTGGCTATCTGGCGGCACGGCTCTCGTCCAGTCCCTGATCCAGGAGATGCTACCATCTTGGTTCCTGGCCGTGCAGAACCTGGACCAGGGTGGGGCCAGTGGAGGTATGGTGTACAAGCTGGGTGGGCATGCACTGGCCTACCTCGCTGTGTACTCGGGGATGTTCGCCTGGGGCATCGACCCGACGCCCGTGTCCCGGCGCCGCGAGAGGGTCATGCAGTCACACCTGGGGTTCCTGGCGAGCGCGCTGGATGGCAAGATTTCCCTGGGCTGCGACCTCTCCCTATGGCGCGCCTACGTCTCTGGGTTCCTGGGGCTGGTGGTGGAGTGCACCCCGTGCTGGGTGCAGGAGGTGGACCTGAGGGTGCTGAAGCGCCTGAGCAGCGGCCTCCGGCACTGGGGCGAGGATGAGCTCGCAGTGGCGCTCCTCCGCCGAGCGGGGCCTGAGGCTATGGGCACGGCCGCCGAGATGATCCTGGGCAGGGAGTGGTGAAACCGGTCTGCCATGCCGGGCCCGAGGCTATGGGCAAGGCCACCGAGAATGGTCTGGGCAGGGAGTGGTGACTGCGATGCGCGCGCGGCGTAGGTTGTTTGTCAGTGATGAAGCCGTCTGTACATAATCTGACAATCCTGGTATGCTCCACAGGTTATATTGGATTTATTTATCTGTAACATTGTTAAGACGTTTTGATCTCTCTAATACTAGCCTCTGCTAAGTGCTTACCTTCATCTATCCGCTTTTGAGCTAATCACCTTAACAAAAATCAGGCCTACGTCCTGTCAAATTATAGACCTGGAGTGAAATTACAGTGATGGGCCCTTTAACATAACTCTAGTTATACATCTTATCTTAAAAAATTTCTTCTAACATCTACTTCTGCGAAGTCGGTGATGGCCTCAATATCAATTTCATCTAATAATTTCTTCTCGATGCATAAAAATGCCAAACCATTTAATCTTTCTTGGGACATTATAGATCTAAAATAATTCTTCAGTAATTTTATCTTTGAAAAGGATCTTTCAGCTGAGGCCACAATCATAGCCTCACAGGTATAGTGAATAGGATTCGATAAGCAAAAGAAATATTAGGATAACAATCCGCTCCTGTAACAAACTCAAAAATCTCCATAGCAATTACCTGGCATAACATAGAAATCATGTCATTTACATCAACATCCAACAAACCATCCAACCAGAATAGTTTTTACAAATTTCGTGCAATGGTCTTTTAGATGAGCACCATCCAATGCCTTCAAGGATGTTGAATTCATTAGAAATCTGAATTTTCCATTGTATGACTGTAGTTCTTTAAATCTGCTTTTTCAATAAACTAAATGCCATATCAACCATTAACAAACAACAACTAACTTTAAAATCCTTCTCAGCTTGGCAAACAGCTTCATTACAATCGGTTTCATCAAATTGTCTTTTTCTATAACAACGACGCTTTACTCGAAAGGATGCCTCTACTCCCATTTCAAGTGCAATTTCTGTCGCAGCAACCACACTATCAGCAAACCCATTATTTCTGTCGTTCTGAAATGGAAGGACTTACTTAAGCTAACATATAAATATATGCAGTTTGCAACTTGTGTTCCTTCAAAAGGGAATTCAGTGATGATATGGAAGGATCCCTGGAATTCTAACATCATCAAAGATCAATATCCAGAATTATTCAGTTTTACAAGAAAGGCCAAATGCTCAATCACTTATTATCTGACCAAAATATGTTGAAACTTTATTCTTCAGCCCTTTATCTCACCTGGCTTCTGAGCAGTTGGTTGAGCTGAATGTTACTCTTCAAAATCTAAACTTAGATATGAATACTAATGACACCTGCACTTATTATTGGGGTACTTCGATTTATTCTTCGGTGAAGGTATATAAATTATTGATGGGCTCTCATCAAGCATCCCACCTTTTCAAATGGCTTTGGACCTCAGGTAATCTTGGAAAGCATAAATTTTTGTTCTGGCTTCTTCTCAATGATAGGCTAAATACTAGGAATATTCTGATAAGAAAGCAAAGACATCTGCCGAGCTATAATTGTGTTTACTGTAATTCTGCGGAAGAAACATGCTTCCATTTGTTCTTCGCATGTCCATTTAGTACTTCTTGTTGGAATTCCATCAGCATTTCTGGAATCTAGGATTGGAACCTTTGGATATGATCTGTGAAGCAAGAAATACTTTTAACTCAAGTATATTCAGGGAACTGGTTATAACTACTTGTTGGATAATCTGGACAACTAGGAACAAGGTTATTTTCGATGGCAAAAGTTTCAGTCTCACGCAGTGGAAACTAAATTTCAAGAATGAACTTGGGCTGGTTATCATCAAGTCCAAGAAAAGAACGGCAGATAAACTTATTAGGTGGTGTGAGAATTTCAGATAATGTAATTTCTTTGTTTTCTTTGTAATCTTATTAAATGAAAATACAAAGAACGCAGTGGAAAATACTTATTAGGTGGTGTGAGAATTATTTTGAAAATACAAAATGTCATGCCGAACAGACGCAGGCCGGCGGCCGCTCGCACTCGCACTGGAGTCTGTGAATCGCCAAGATCACGAAGGCGCACGGGAGTCGCTCACTCGTGCATAAAGGAGTTGCTGCCTCGCAGCTGATGGTGACGGGAGTCGCAGACACGGAAGGTTGTATATGATCTTTTCTTCTTTAGGCTGAAAAAAGTAATGCCAGCGGCTTAGCACCTGAAGCTGATTAGGATTCGTTTGGCATATGTCTTGGCAGCTTCGCAGATTGTTAAATTCAAAAAAAGAAAAAGCTTCGCAAGTTGTTTGGAGCTGTTTTTTTTTATATAGAAAACTGGAGGGGCCCAGGCCACAGAATATATTAGAAAAAACAAAATGGGTTTTGCGTACAAATCAAGAAAGCATGCAGATTACAACAGATTTTGTATCCATGGATCCAAAGGTAGTGCAAGACTTGATTTCACCCTGTGTGATAGCAACGTGATTTTCTTTGAAGAGAAGACTTGTGTAGTTCGTTAAACTGGGCTGAATCCATTTGAAAATCTGATCGTTCCTTACTGTCCATACCTGTTTTGTGCCAAATGGGTAAAACAGAACTTTATCTAAGCAGCTCCTTAAAAACAACTTTGTCAAAGCTAGTGGTGGAATATTGGAGGTAGATCAAAATAATAGCTTCTCTTAGCTTCCACTCGCTCTGATGGGCCCTGTGGCAGATTTTGTGAGTATTTTCTAAGAAGATTCACATGTAGAGTCTTGCCAATTCACCAAAATAGATTCAACTACCGATAGAGTTGCTCGTGGTGGTAAAGAAAAAAAAAAAAAGACTTCACTAGTAAAGTGGAGCTATGCCAAATGAGGTCTTCTTAATCAAGTTCTACTAGCAAGTTTTAGGGATAAATCAGTGGTATAGAGAAAAAATCACAATATTATTTATTAATCTAATAAGTTCTAGTACCACACAATGGAAGTAGATTTAACAAGGGACATTTCTTAGTCCACACAATCTAAGACCGAGGTGTAGCTCTTGGCACTACTCATCTTATATCTTTCATTGCTGATGACAGTGGTGTCGCTATCGCCCACCCTTTGTGTCCTTTTCAAGCTTAAGGTAACTCATTCACCATTTATTTAGTCTACTTGTTTGAAGTACAATTTGAAAGTCAAAGCAAGAAATGTGGTTGGAATACATGTACTCATTGGAACTAAGTGATTTTGGTGGATGCAACACATATACTCCTCATTGGGACTAATTGATTTTAGTGATTGAGTGACAACATGGCCATTGTAACCAAGTTAGTTTGCTAGCATACAAGGTTTTAGTGCTATGAATGCAAGGATGGATTGGACAAGGCTATAATGAAGACCAAGTGATAAACATCTCAAGCAAAAGTTTAGAAGCAATATATAAGTTGAAGACGCTAGAAGCTAAGTAAGAAGTTTAAATCATCAAATGAAAGAATCCTAGACATGGAAAAATGGAACTTAGTGGGCATTGGAGTACACCATTGGATATCTCTAGTGATCATAGGGACCGGAGCTTAGCTTGCCATTGCTCACAATCATATTTTGGTTTGAGCTTTGCCAAGGTCACCAAAGCTTAGGTTACCACTACTCCCACTCAAATCTTCAACCATTTCGCGAGTGGAAATTGGGATGCCACCGAAGTTGTGCCTTCTCGCACTAGTGCCATCTTTATATAAAATATTTTCCTTCCTCTGGCATCCTAACTACCACTCACAAAATGCCACAAGGACTTTGGGCTCAACATGGAAGGGTTGTAGGCTCACTATCAAGGTGAAGGTAGACAAAACTAGATATCACCGAGTTGAGTTGAGTTTGGATCATCCTAGAGAAGATATCGGGCTAACAATATTTGGCTCGAGCCTTACCCAACACACTTGCAGGTCGAGGCAGGTCAAGCTATTTCTTAATTTTTACTGTTTTTGCTAGTTTAGGTTGGGTTTTTCTAGGTTGGGTCGGGTCATAGGTCGGAAATCATGACCCAAACTCAACTTGATGCACTTTCAAGTCATTCAGATTGGGTTTTTTGAGTAGGTCGAATGAGGTTGGTTGGATTGAGTGGCCCATGATTAAGTCTAGTCTGAAGGGTAGGTAGCATGGCAACAACGTGGGAGGAAGAAAACAACAAGGTGTGGGAACTAGATCATCATCCTCCCATTACATCGGAGAGTAGGAATGAGATGAGCACACGAATGTTTTAAACAAAAGAAAAAAAAAGGATGGAGAGTAATGGGATGACAAGGTGTTTTTTAAATTACAGTGGAAATAATCATAAATATTGGTGGTCGTGATGCCTTTCGTGTAGCCATGGAGAGAAGAAATATATAGCTATGCATGCGAGAAAAAAGATGGGGGTTACTGTTTCTATATGGTATTTTTATTTTTCATGTGGGTCTCGATAGTGAGTCCTTCATGTTGTAATTTGAAGAGCAATGCTTGTTTTCATGTTGGGGCCCAATTTTTTTCCTAGCTTGGATTCAACACTATGGAAGGCCTTACTTGATCTCCCGTGAGTTTATAGGTAGGTCTTCTATGGCACTAAGACTCCTCATGATCATATCCTTAGGCATTGGAAATGGACCATAGATGAAATCTACATGTAGTTAGAAAGTACAAGTGGTCAAGTTAGGAGGACTGGTATGTCATGTCACGTGGTTAGACACTGCATTTGAGTGAGCTAGTGCTATCAAAAAGAAAAAGGGAGAAATATAGCAATAGGAAGGTACTTGTACATGTGATCCCGAATGAGACATCGGTGCGTTGGCCCGGAATTGGACTTTGTTCATACAAGGGACGTGATGAGTAATAACTGAAATTGCTTTCCCCCAAATCCATCTATCCTATTTTCCCACTCCACTTCTTCCATCACTATCTTTATCTTTATATCTATCTATCGCTATCCATCTCTTCTAAGTTCTTCCCCATATATATAGATATATCCCTTTTGCATCCCTGGATCGAGCAGGACATGATAATTGGTATTAGATCCAGGTTCCTCATGCAAGCAATTCCTTCATCGCTCTCTCTTCCCTGAGTGGCGATTGTTGGTATCTAGCAGTGTCCTTGAACTTGACACTACAATTCTAGGTATGCAATTAACTCATTTTGGAGAGGAATTTACCGCATCATGCTCCTAATCATTAAGTAAGTGACTTATACTTGGCAGATTTTTGCTACCATGGAGGATGCAGAGGCGAGATTGTGCAAACTATTTGATGAGAGGCTCACGATGACCGCAAGGAAGTTATTCGGCACCAAGCGCATTGATCAGGCCACTCGGGTCGACCAAGTGCGATCAAAGGTGGACTTGTCGATGCCTTTTCTAGGATATGCTCAGCAAGAACAACTTCATGTCGCACATGATCCCAAGGAGTTCCCTGCTCCAAGGGTGGGACCTTTGGATCACCATGGTCAACAACTAATGGGACCACATATGCACTTTCCACATCTACCACCTCAATTCCATATTGTGAAGGTGAATTTCCCTACTTCTTATTAAGCAACTTATTTGGGTTTTTTATTATGCAAGTGATGCAGGGCATTGTGATGCTTGTTGGATTGACTAATGTATGCCAAGGCAGGCTCGAGTTTTGTTGGATTCTCAAAATAGTATTCATAAGACTGATTTCTTCCAAAATGAATTTCTTAGAGTTTGATGGGGAAGATGTGCATATATAATTGTAAAGGATCATGAATATTTCACAATTTATCAATTCCTAAAACATTTCATGTCACAACCTCATTGTATTTGATAGATATGGCTACCAAGGTATCAATCTTACAAGATTGTCTCAAGGGTTCCAAGTTGGGGGGCAATTTCAAAAGGTGATGTTGTCTGGATTTGAAGTATAGGGGCAAGATGTTAAAATTATTGATGAGAGGAACCTTAGACTGGATGACCCAAGATACAGGGGTAAATTAGGGTCACTAAAATCTTCACTTAGCGTTCTATTTAAATTTCTACTAGATAAGCCAAAATAACTAACTAGATAGGTATGTACTTAGTATCTTAAGCTCATGGGCTAAGTAACTAGATAGTATCTAATAGCCTATGTAAATTAGGAATGTACTTAGCCTAAATTCCTAATAGTCTAATGTAGTCTTTCTCTAGACCATTTAGTCACTCAATGACAACTGCTCATGGGCTCATGGCCAACAACATTTTTTTTTGAATCCAACAACATTTTCCAAAGCTGGCCTTTAAGTACTTTGGGCCCAAAGTTTTAGAAACTGGGCCTATGGGCCAATTGAGTACTTGTCATATGAGACCAAATGAGACGTGACAGGGTTGGGCTGGAAATGTGCTTCTAACAAAATATTTCTATTTCTCTTGTTCTTCCTCTGTCCAACTGTCTAGCCTTACATTCTTAGTAGTCTGTGATTTTTTGCTGTTGGGTCCATCTCTGCCTTTGCCACCTCTCACTTAAGTACTTAACTCTCTTCTCAAAAAAGGAAAAAAAAATTACACAGACCAAATTAAGAAATCCCTTGTGACGCTTTGGCATGAATGCGGTTGGCTCATGGCAAGAGGAGTACATGATCTATCTAGTCTAGAAATAAAAGCGGCGGGTGGTTGAGCTGAATCGAATTAATCAACTCCAGTAGGAGAAGCATTTTCTCATCAGGCTTTGCTTTTTGCTTCTTGCTATTTGATCTGTCTAAGGCCTTAGCCTTTGTAAGTTTCCACCTTGGCCTCTGCTTAATAATTGTCTAATCTCATCTCATGTGATGCACATCGTTCCCCAAAGATTCCAAGATGGTTTATAATTTCAGGCGCGCCTTTGCAAGCAGAGCTTGAACCACTAGCTACAGTAATAATAGTAATAGATCACGTCAGATTAATAAATCAAATCAAATCCAAAGCGACGGATGAAGCTAATCATTGTACTGGCATGCAGTCGCATGAAAGTCACCCGGCCCACGCCGTGATCCGGCCGGCCGTCCAATCGGCGGCGACCGTCAGATCAGGGTCGGTGGTTAATGACTTGTGCTGGCCACGCAACGGCTTTTCCAAATGCCTGCTCGCCGCCTGCACACCTGACCTGTACGTAGGCTGTTACTGTACTAGCTAGTACTGTAGTATGCATCCAGCAGTGCTGCAATAGCATCACCGTCCTATTCCTATTGATTTTCCACGAAGTTAGCTTTTCACTCTGATTTATTGTGTGTGCGTCTTTTTGTTCACTTTGATGTATTTGTGTGTTTTTTCCTTACATATATTAAAGTAGCAAGAGATCGAGATCTAGTGAGTACTTTTTTTTATTAGGGAACTGGAGGGGCCTCGGCCCTGCAGGAATTGATTAATTAAACAAAATGAGTTGCTTTATCATGTCAGAAACGAGAAGCATTGATTTTGTTTTTAAACAGGGCTTCACCAATGATGATGTAGTTTTAAGAAAACAATTAAGTATGTATTTTAGTTCAGCTAAATTGTGGAAACCATTCTAGCCTCGCATTTTTTGGCACTTAATCTAGCATTATTTGGTACTCATAAGTGTGAAAGTTATATAAAAGAAAGAATAATAATACAACTTTACGTGATATTTATGACCTACTTATCAACCCACTCATATAGCAGTTCGCTTTTTTTGGTTGATGTGCATTAGCTGGCTTATAGCCCACGTCTCTTGCCTCTCCTCCTCTCTCTTCTCCACTTTAACATAAACCTGCTAACAATCTTTCTTTACCATTGCTCTATGAACTCTCAGTGTCAGATGGTGAGTTGACCAACTTTTTTTCCTTTTAAAAGTATTTGGCCCATTCATTTAGAAGGTGTTGTATCTTTTCCATTCGTATACCTCCACCAGGCTTGGTTAAG
>JAKNSH010308058.1:0-11808 GCA_027790015.1 Cymbopogon flexuosus
CCCCGGGAGACGGCGCAGCACCACCTCGCGCACCTCCTGCCCCTCCTCCGCGCCGCGCTCGCCGAGGCCGGCGTGGCCCCCGCTGACCTCGCGTGCGTCTGCTACACTAAGGGCCCCGGCATGGGCGGGCCTCTCCAGGTCGCCGCCGCCGCCGCCCGCGCGCTGTCGCTGCTATGGAGGAAACCGCTTGTGGCGGTCAACCACTGCGTCGCGCACATTGAGATGGGCCGCGCCGTCACTGGGGCCGTCGACCCCGTCGTGCTCTACGTCTCTGGGGGAAACACGCAGGTTATCGCCTACAGCGAGGGGAGGTACAGGATCTTCGGGGAAACGATTGATATCGCCGTTGGGAACTGCCTTGATCGGTTCGCCAGGGTCCTTGAGCTCTCCAATGACCCTAACCCCGGCTACAACATCGAGCAGGTAAACTCTTGCGTCAAATGCCAATTTGATTCTCTCGTTTGGGATCTGCCTATTTCTGTACTGCTCTTTTGCTTGCTCCTTGTAAACTCTGACATTGTATGTCCGTTGCTTGCAATGGGAGTGGGGGTTCACCCTCGTGTCGAAAAAAAAAATGCCAATTTGATTCTCTAATAGCTGTGACTTAATGTTGTTTTAATTATAGCTGTACTTGCACATAGATGCTGGTTTGTGTGAGTGTTTTTCTAGCAAGAACATAGCCTTGTCACCATGAGCCACTGCATCACATACATGTAAATGCCTTGGGTGGCAACGTGTTTGGTAAAAGTTATAGTGCACCATGAGGATTTTAGCATGAAAGGGTGTTTACGAGTCATGGAGCTATCAGTGGACCTTTGGCAGCTCTTGAGCTTTTTACTGATCATAGCCACTGGAATTTTTTTGAACTATTAATTTACACTACAAAATTCTCAGGGAATTTAACTTATGATGGCTGTACATTTAGTGGCCAGTTTATTGCCTCTGTGAAATAACCGGGTGTTGTACATGTGAGCAAGATTACTTTTGTATGTTTTTTTTTTAATGAAATATACGGATCATATGGTTATATTCAGATCCTATGTATGATTAGTTTTGTTTGACATTGCTTGCATAACAAAGTTTACCATGGATTTAATCAGTCTATGTGATCACTTGTCTTTACTCATTCTCTTAACTAACACATGTAGGTAGCCAAACACTATCTTAGTCTGATTTTGCCATCTCATACAATCAGCCAAACAGAATTTAGGTTTTTACGTACAGCTGAACGACATTTATTATATGATCATGTCCAGGTTGAGTTCATCCATCGGGGTTGTGGTTGCTTATAAGCACTTTATAACCTGTATGGGGTCATAATTAGCTTCATCCTTTATATGTTCCGTTATTTCTCAAGCCTTTTATCGAATAAATTGAGACTAAGTTTAGCTGACCGTCTGAATTAGGACTGCATGTGCTGGTATGTGTTTAGTTGGCTACTTGGCTGTATGTGCTAATTTGCTTGAGTGATCATTTAGATGGATGGATAATAGGCTTTTGAGCCCTGGAAGCCTTCCCATTTTATCCCTTACCCTGGATATAGAAGGTTTCTTATTGTATGTTCCCAGGAAGTCCTTGTTTGTGATGTTAAAATTCAACTTCACCTTAGAGGTTAGTTGAAGCTGGAGATGGACTAAACAGGTCGGAGCTTTATGCATAATGTAATCATTAGGTTAGCTATGTTTTGGAGGTTGGCTACGGGTGGCATGATGGGCCCTGCTCTCATGGTGTGTCTTAGGATGGTAGCTAGGTACACGTTGGTCTGTAGGATTGGCTGAAATCATGGTAAACTGTAAATGGTCTGTGATCTGAGCAGTGATCATATAAGTAATATTGTTTTTATATGGAGTTATTCTTTGAAGAAATAACCACGACCACTGAGACACATGAAAGGAATTTTGCATTATCCCAGTCATAATTTTGATTATTTATTGCAATTGTCCCATCAGTCAAAATAA
Organism: Cymbopogon flexuosus; assembly: GCA_027790015.1. NCBI lineage: Eukaryota > Viridiplantae > Streptophyta > Magnoliopsida > Poales > Poaceae > Cymbopogon > Cymbopogon flexuosus. The sequence continues at coordinate 1,959 of JAKNSH010308058.1, forward strand.
GTGTCGTTTTTGGGTTGTCTACAGTTAACACATTCAAACTTTGATCATCAATATATTTTCAATTTATTTTATTAAACTTTTGAAAATGGATATGGCTAGATTTGTCTTTAAAGGGAGTTCCATAAGCTTCATATACTTAACAATTAATGGTCAATATAATGTCTCTGTGACCATGCAGCATTGCATCAGTTCTAAATGACACTTAGTTTTGACAGGATGGTTTTTTGAATAAGCTTGTAAATGCATTATTTATGTTACTTGTGCTGATCAAATTTGGGCCAAACTATTACTGTCTCCTTCATGAATGCCTGAAATGCTGCTAATTCAATTATCTTCCATGACAGTTCAAATCCTACTTGATCCTAGAGGATGGTTACTGTATACTTATTACTTTCCTTCATATGGCAAATCAAAATCATGTTTTCTATGGTTTTGTTATTCGTAACATTAAGGATTCATCTTACTCAAGGTTTAAACATTTTCTTTTTTGTCATAAATTTTTTAGTTTTGACAACTGCTGGTGCCTGATTGCCCTAACTAGAAGTATAGAACTGTGTTATCTGCCTACCGCCCTACCCGCCTTACTTGGACTGCTGCCTTGCTTGACTAGTTCCAAAGCTAGGAGTTTTTTTTGGTCACCTCCCATTAGGATCACCACTTACGGCTAAATTGTGCCCAGCGCCTTGTGGCCCAGGTGGTTTCCTTTTAGAAACTGGTTATCTTTAAGTTTTAGCTATGCTTAAATCATAATCATAAGAGGCCCATTCCACATAGCTTTGAAGCTCTTCAGTGCTATCTTATTTTATTCCATCTTCATATGATAGGCAATATTGGGAATCCTGCCATGAGCTCAAAGAGAATCTTGGTCAAGTTACATATCTTACTTTTTTTTTCTGCCTCTTCCGCTGGTTTTCTGTGGTTACCTATTCACGAATATTTCAGTTATGTTAGCTTTAAGTTGTGGAAACTGGAAACTACACCTCCCACCCTGGTTAGGATTTTAACTTATTTAGAACATGATTTATTTCAGAAGTGGTAAATCATGGTATAATTCTTAATGCTTTATTATTGACACTGGCAATAATATCTATTCTGTCTGTGAGTCTTTCAAGAGAATACTTCTGAAGTAGTTCCATATGATATTGTTATCTACCATAGTACCATTCTACCTTCATTATTGTATTACCTGCCACCATTAGCATTTTCATTTTTTTTTTTTTTTGTTGAAGACCATTTTTTCTTTGAACACATATATGTCTTTGTACAACATGGCACATTCTTTTCACATCCTTGATATTTGTTTCTTAATGTACCATATTTATTTTCCATATCCAGCTTGCAAAGAAGGGAGAAAAGTTCATTGATCTCCCTTATGCTGTGAAGGGTATGGATGTGTCATTTAGTGGCATATTGAGCTTCATTGAAGCTACGGCGATTGAAAAGCTTAAAAATAATGAGTGCACGCCTGCGGACCTATGCTACTCATTGCAGGTACTTGCATACTCTTAAACCTTCCCCCCTTGTGGACAATGATTGGGTATGCTTTGTTGACAGCGACACTGATTAAAGTCGTAATTTGCCCAGGAAACTGTCTTCGCCATGCTTGTTGAAATTACTGAACGTGCCATGGCGCACTGTGATTCAAAGGATGTTCTTATTGTTGGTGGTGTCGGTTGCAACGAACGTTTACAGGAGATGATGAGGATTATGTGCTCAGAAAGAGGGGGTAGGCTGTTTGCAACTGATGACCGCTATTGTATAGATAATGGGGCAATGATTGCATACACCGGTTTACTGGAATATGCACATGGTGTGACCACTCCCCTGGAGGAGTCGACGTTTACGCAAAGATTCCGAACTGATGAAGTTCATGCAATTTGGAGGGAGAGGGAGATGCCGGTGCTAAGTAACATCAATTCAGATGCAATGGCTGAAGTATCTAAAGATGAAGCCTCCATGCCGACACCAATCGTTGTAGACTCCTGAGGTACAATTGGCCTTTACAGTTATGTCTTGCTGCTAATGTTTTTTCATGATAGCTAATGCAATTGGGATTGCTGGAGACAATCCTACCAATTACTCCTTCCGTTTCAATTTATAAGACATTTTGACTTTTCTAGATACATAGTTTTTGCTATGCACTTAGATATACACTATGTCTAGTAGATATATTGTCAAAACAACGCGTCTAGAAAAGCCAAAAATCTTATAATTTGGAGTGGAAGGAGTACTTGACAATTCATGTAGAATTGTGGATGATATCGTCATATCGTGGTGGGTATGATCCCACTTCCCACGCGGTTGATTTTTCTACATGGTGAATATGCCCTTCAAGTGAAGTTTTCAAGTGGCATGAATTTCACCTAGTGTGCATACCATACCATGCTGTTAAATTGCAAAAATCATGCATCTTTTTTGGACAATACGAAACAGAAGGAACCATTACATATATTTTTTATGCTTCACTGCATATCCTCATGTGTTACTTCTGAGCAGTCACAATCCGACGAGCTAAGGGTGGTTGTTTCTTTTCTGTCACAGGCAGTAATTGCTTGTACGGGAATGAACCTGTGCTGGCTGATTGGGAGAAGCCTTCCTCCAGGCACATGGCGGGTGGCTCGGAACTGTTGCGCTGCTGTATGAATTGCAGTAGGTAAAATGGATATGTTGTATGCCTGACATACCTGACGATAGTTGACATCGAGTGGGACTTCATTGAGGGTGAAGGTTGACATCGAGTGGGACCACACCAATCACCCTAACATTGTGGTTAGTTACTTTTCTTCATTGAGTGGGACTTCTGATTGTTGTAAACTAATAGACGCATTTCCACAAAGCTAGTTTAACCCTTAAGTTACTCTTGTGGGTGATGGTAGTCTGTTCCCGTTCTAAAGCAGCCCTTTTTGATGGATACTTGGTAACGTTAATCTATCAAAAAAAAAAATGTATGGATTGCGTGACAGAGAAGCTATTGTGTGGATAGTGATTTAGTTGTGTTGGGCGGTGGCTTCTTTTACCTTCCACGAGACCATGGTGCTATGCGGATTATGGGATACTGGATGCAACTCATGATGCAAATCTGATTCGGCAAGGATAGGTCTTGCTCATAGGTGTGTTGGCAAGTTGTGTACGGACAGGGTGTCATTTATGTTGGACACATGCGACTGGTAGCGAGCCGTGAGTTTTGTGACTGTCTGACTGACAGAAGATGCAAATCTGATTTGGTAAGGAAAGTGGGTCTTGCTCATAGTGGCTATCATTTAAATTTTATCGTTAATTATGTTTCTCACTAAAATATAGTTGTAATAATGCATAATAAGTATGTGATACAAAATATTTATGAAGGTGACTCTATACATATGGTTGATGGTGAGATGTTATAAGTTTGATTGGATTTATTTCAAGCATTAAGCACTTATGATGAAAATGAATATAACGGATCATACATGAATAAATAGAACCTACATCTTAAATTGTAAGTCATTTCAGAAATCTTAGAGCGTCAAAGCATTTTTAAGTTTGACTAAATTTATATGATAAAATAATAATATTTAGGACATTAATTAAGTATCATTAGGTTTTTTATCAATTAAATTTTTATAGTATACCTATTTGAGGTTACATCTCTTTGTATTTTGTTTTTCCTGCATAGGGCGAGCCATGACATGAGGCGTTTGCACGGGAGTAGCCTAGACAAAACCCTCATTAGAAAACTAATCACATGCATGTTGCATCTATCGGGCCTGGTTGGGCCTTATATAGGAAACCAATCTCTCCCTAAAATAGAGCTACAGATACAATAGCATGTGACGATCTTATATTAAAATAAAGAATATATAGCTCCATAAATACTATAATAGATAAGGGTATGTTTGGTTCATGGGACTAGGGACTACGTAAGGACCACTAGTCCAATTAGCATCTCTCGAGAGACTAGTATATTGGCGTCTGAGCCGCATTTCATTCTCCGTATTTTGGAAAATGGGCTCTTCAAACTTGTGCTGGTTGAGCCTGACCACCAGATTCGCAACCGGGTTTCCATTTAGGCAGACGAACTGTTGAGCTCTAGCTAGCAAATTTGGAACATGGGCTCTTCAGACTCGTTCTGGTTGAGCCTGATCACCAGAATCGCATAAGGGTTTCCATCTAGGCAGACAAACGGTTGAGCTCTAGCTAGCAAATTTGGATATAACTAACGTTTCAATGTCATGTCGATGTGCAAGCAAACGTTTGGAATCCAGACGTGGAGATCAAGACAAGCTATCACCAACATTCGAGCAACATCTTGACGATTGGATGGATCATCATCAAAGCAGCAAAGGGGTAAAACGAACTGTATGCTACCTTGAGCAGCTGCACCACAACCCACAAGGCAAAGCAAACTTGAAAAACATAGCACACATAAAGCCAGAATCAGAGAAATTCGCCAACGAGATCATCAAATGCCACTCTAGGACACGCGATTCTCAATCTTGCCCGGTGGAAAGCGCGGTAGCGGTGGCGGAAGGCTGGGTCGGAGATGATGTGGTGCCACGACTTGCACACGAGGGAGGCCCGTACGAGGCACGCCGGCTGTCCTGCCGGGATGCGGAGGAGGATCTCGCCGACGAGGTCGTCCACCAGCTCCGGCGCCGCCATGACGCTGGCCACGCTACTTCTAGGTCTAGGTCTTCTAGCTGAAGCAGACTCGCCAACGGGGACGCCCGTCGGCTCCAAGTCGCCCGGCCTGCGTGGCAGTGGAAACGGGGCGGAGAGCAAACTGGATCGGGATTTGTCGTGGGGCGTATAAAAATGATAAATATATACATAATATACACAAGAGACCAAAATGCAAACGTTGTAATTTCGTGGAATATTCAGACGGCGGCTAGAGTCGCAAGCTCTGACTAGAAATAGCCAGCCGCCAACCTGCCTGACCAACCAGCAAGTTCTCTGAATTTCGTGGAATACCAGATGGGCCTTTTTTCAAATTTCACATCAAATTTACTATAAAAAAGAAGATTCTGCTAAAAAAAAAATTCCCTATCACATCAAAATATCGGCACATGCATGGAGTGCTAAACGTAGATGAAATTAATAACTAATTGCACAGTTTGGTTATACTTTGCGAGACGAACATTTTGAGCCTAATTATTTAAAATTTGGACAATTTTTATCAAATACAAACGAAATGCTACAGTACGCTACAGTGTTTTATTTCCAACTTTGCGCGCGCAAAGTTTGGGAACTAAACAAAGCCATGGTTAAACACTATGAAGTCAAGTCAAAAGTTTCATTCCCTTGCTGGGGAGATCACAGGCAGAAACACAACATGTATTATATATTAAAGCAACCATAGTATATAGTGATCCTCAAAAGAAGAAGATACATATTGGACATATTGGTCCTGTTGACCAGAAAAGAAGACTAACGTCGTTTGAGTCGCAGTGGAAGACGATTCTGCCAGTGAGAGGTATTCGGTGAAGAGTGGGCTGGTGGAGCCGTCGACGATAAAACATACCGACAACCGAAGAATGTTATTGATATTGTTGCTGGAGTTGAAAGAAGCTCGATCCAAAAACACAGGTGGGCATAGTAGTCGACCGGACTGAAGGCTGCATATAATAGGAAAAAAACAGAAAACCTTCCTTGCCTCTTGTTGACCACCGGCCGCATGCCTTCCAACCGAAGGAAGCATGCAGTGCTGAATACGTTTTTTTTTTTTTTTTTTTTTTGACCTGCCAGTGCTGAATACCTTTGGTGTCCCCATAAGGCCATAGGGTGCTTTCAACCTCCAACGAATTCATTCATTCGGAAGAATCTGCGGTTCTATGTGTCGGCAAGAGACCTCTCCAGTTAGGACCATCAAATTTGCAGAGTTCTTGTGTTCAGATGAAAGAAACAAATTCAATGGGTGTACATGAACAAATATGAGCAGAAAATGCTTATCATTATTTGTTTTTAATTTTTTTTAATCCTTCTTATTTCTGAAAGGATAACAGAGATTATTCTGTGGGAGTCTTTTACATCTGTGAAAGAATAACTGAATCAAGCGCACCAGAGTTAAATGAATGTCACTCAGAATGGACAGGGGGTAAAAAGAAGTATGGACATTCCTCAAGTTCTTGCCAGCTTCCATCTTGTGCAAACGCTTGAATGAAGAATTTCAGACCAGTGGTTTCGCTGGAGACCTCTAAGCCCGATACGTAGAAGGCATTGACACTAGCAACTCCAAGATAGCTTCTGGGAGCTTTCACGTCTGAATCTGCTGTCAATTTCTCCGCATAGATATTGTACGTGCTAAATGGTGGTGGTTGTTCATCAGGGGCCTTCAGCTTCCAGGTGATTTTCAGACTCACAAGTTCAGATGCGTTCGAAGTTTTTGACCATGAGATATAATCACCTTTAGTTACCCAAGACTCTGCTGGAGGGAACTCTGTGTTTTTGTCAGTATTTCGAATACTGATGTGGCCTAGTGATGCTTGATATGGTGAAGATTCATCGACATCTTTATCCAAGATGCTATCATCTTCTGGTTCTGGACTGATTTGGCCAGTAAATTTCAATGTGCAAACAATGTTGATACCAGTTAACGTGCAGCCATCACTGGACGAAACAGTTGCTTTGTAAAGGACCCAATCGTGATTATCAGGAGCATGTAGCTCCACCTTATAGGCTTTAACATATGATCCATACTTGTGATTTTGTTTCTTTCTGGAGAATGTTACTATGTCATCTGCAACAAGAATTGAAGTACTCTGCTTGTTTCCAGAAGACAGATCCAGAGACAACCCTAGAGCAGAGTTTGCATTGGCTCTTATCTGAAACAAACAAACAAAAGAAATGTAAAATCATGAGGCTGGAAAGACAAGGATCTTTTGAGAAAACAGAACACAATGGTGAAGGGACTAAGGGAGCTCATGCAGTAGTGCAGTACCACTGCGAACACATTTTTCCGCACAGATTCAGTGGATTGTGTCAATGTTGGTAACAATAAAACAATCAATGTAGTTCATGTGATTCAATTTTGTATTTCCAAGGAATTAGATGATCAGTAAGAAGACAATTCAGATAAAACAATAAACACAACTTCATTTTTTCTAACCGAATAAAATAGATGAACAGGTCCATCTTCCATGGCAAGACCTCCATTAAAAAGCTGTTCTGAGAAAATAATGTTCTGCCGAAGAGTACCATTGACTGTCAAACAATTCCCCCCGCTGTAAGGTTCATCCTTGAAACTATTATTAAGCAACCAGCAAAAAATATGTTATAAATGGAAAATAATTGGGATAACTGATTTGGAAAATAAAACAAGGAAACATTATTAAATGTGCAAGGAAGACAAATGTTGCATGCACTGATGACATCATCAAGCAGTTCAATTGTCTGGAAAATTGGAATTAAATGTATAGTCAGCATGATTAGCACAGATGCAGAATACAATCCGAAGGTTCATGATTGGCACACTGAGAATAATGTACAATTTGTTCATAGTTGATGTAAAGTAATCGTGAAATTAACCAGAAAGCTTAAGGTTACTTCTAACAGTAACTAAACTAAGTCGAACAAATACCCTACGTGGCCTGGACAAATTTGATGGTTAACGAGGTGCTACATAAGTGATCTGAAAACCCATCAGCAAGGTACGTTGGCTGAGGCACTTCTAGAGCAAGCCTGGATGGCAGATATCCAAGGAGGCTTTTCCATGATTGGTCTGTTCGAATACTTTCATCTTTGGGATATGATGCAAGACATCCTCCTGTCTCACGAGGATGATCAGCACTCATGCAGGCTACAAGGCTCGGGACAGTTCACTTCAAAGTCTGCCTACCGAGCTTTCTTTAATGGCTCCACTACTTTTGAACCATAGCGTCAAATCTGGAAGACTTGGGATCCTGGAAAGTGCAAGGTTTTCTTGTGACTGACCATCAGCAACACATGTAATCGCCCTGGCCCGGCAATTCAGTGAGGAACAGCAGCTCTGATGCCTCGCTTGTGCAGTGGCCTGAGAGTTCTTGGTCAAGGGGAAGCTTAGTGTTTGTGTTAGTTTGTCCCTAGAATTTGGCCAGGTCCTACATTTATCAGTTTTTCTAGTGCTCTTCTATTCATGTATCACAGCCCCTCACAGCGCGGTCCAGAGTGAGGAGGTGAAACTTATAAAGGAGCGATCTTTTCTCTCTGTGATGCACAGCTCTCCTGCGTATTCGAGAAAAAAATGCATTCCAACAGTTTTTGGGGCTCAGATCTCTCTTTTGTTCAGCAAGCTATTAGACAACCTTAAAAAGTCAAAATATTTAAGCAGTTATCAGAGGCAAGTAACAGTAGGTGATAAGTTGCATAATTCAGTCGTCTTGAGTCTAACCTGCGTTTCTTGCTTATAAAATAATATAAATCAACATATCACTTCTCATATTTTAGTATAAGAAATGAAAACTGTATACAAGAATTCAATAAACATGAATTAAAATGTAGCCAAAGAATATGTGAACTTACTCTGTATAGGCCTGCAGATGAACTTGATCTCTGGTGTATTTAAGCATAGGCTGAGAAAAAAAGGACATTGTCAAAGTGAAGTTCAGGATGGTTTGAACATGCCAGCTTTCATGAATAAGAAACAAATTTCAGAAATGGGATAATAACACAGCTACATCCAGAAGGCACGGAAAAGGCATTTTTGGATCCGCCAACAAAACATGTTGACAGCATACTACCTGAAAACTTTGGCAAGAAATATTGTTCCAGGAATCACTGGAGATTTGCAGCCCTTCAATGGATACCTGATTACCATGACCCTAATGGGAATAAAAATTTAGAATGCATCAATATTTCAGAACAAGGAGAAAAAACAGGGAGACATTTTGGACACTTGGCAGAGAAACTGCAAATCTAGAGAGATGACGTGCAGAAAAGAAAAACATGAACAATCAATTCAGATGCTATTGTTTAGATGTTTCCTATTATCACATATGCTGCCAAAAAAATGGCATTTTGTGAGCATAGTCTACATAGACAAGTGACGACCGAACTTCAAGAATGATAGACTTTGAAAGGTAGTAACCTTATAGGATAAATGTTCCTGTCTGTTGAGCATAACTAGTGGGTATGAGCACCAGAGCGCTCCTAGTCTAATACTGGGAAGTATTAGAATAGTATTCATGGCACTTAAAATCAGCATTAATGAGTCAGGGATTTGCAAAAAACTGCTATATAACACATAATCCCTATTCTTTCACACCCAAGATGATACATTGATAAGGAATGTAGATAATTAGTCCAATACCTGATTAAAATCCGAGTAGAATGGTAACTGTTCTGGATAGCTCCGAAGAATACCCCACGAGTTTTCAACAAGGCCCCACCAACTGCAAGGTTGCTTGGTAAATATATTGCAGAAAGTGCAATAATAATAGCAGAAACGAGTCAACAGCACGTTACTGATTCTGTGCTTTCTGAAATCCAGGTGGTTGCTTAGTTTCATATACCCATCCAGGAGCAAATATAGCAGCTGAGATATCAACTTTCTTAAGTAGATCAAGGGCAACATTTGTCTAGCAAACGCAAAGTTGGCAGTAAGTCATATATTGGAAGGTGAGAAACTTGAACGCATAGTTTACATATAACTATAAATGCAAAGTATCGATATGCAATATTGAGGGTTTCAGTGACGGGGTGTGAACTAAAATTAAAGGGGTACATGCGGTCACGAAGGTGTGAGCCCAAGGAGCCGATATGCGCGAGGAGAAACCACATCCATGGTTGCATCAAGGTAACACTTAATTTCAGAAAATTTTGTAAGTATAGTTTAGTTTTTTTTCCTCGAACAACGCAGGAGAGCCGTGTGCCATTATATTATTAACAAGAAAAGGTA
>JAKNSH010308616.1:0-10902 GCA_027790015.1 Cymbopogon flexuosus
AGCAAATCAACAAACAAAACACACTTTATGTTGGCCAAAATTGAATAAATCTTGCAACCTTTATAAAGAAATTTTTAAATTCCTTCACATTATTTAGTATTTGCTAGTGACAACCCAAAATTGAAATTTTGGGGTGTCACAGGGGGGGGCGGGGTAGACATATACCCCTCATGGCCATACATGGGCCACTCTATAGGAGGTGGCCCAGAACGCAGGAACAAGCCCACGATCCATGGTACTAGTCGGCGTATCACGCGGATGTACGAGAAGATACTTGATAATCAAAGAAGACTTGTTTGGATAGGTTAGATATCGTATCCCATATGGATACTTGCCTTGTAATCGATCAGGACTAGATTCAACCAACTTGTAACCCTACCCCCATGTGCTATATAAGGTGGGTAGGGACCCCCCGATTTGATCTCATCATACAACAATACAATCCACACAAAGATGTAGGACGTAGGGTATTACATCACCTCGACGACTTGAACCTGCATAAATCCTCTGTTCATCTTGCATCACCATCTAGTTCGTGTCTTGCACACCTCCACTGATTTATCTACCGCCGTGGGTATACCCCTTGGTGGACTAACACCGATATTTGATCGACACTCTACTCTTTTTTGTTCTCACAAAATATGGTGTCTTATTATTTTTGCCCATCGAGGAGAGCAAGATGCCATGATATTTGAAGAGGTGAATCAAATGTAGTCACATACATTTAGTCACAAAATATGGTGTTGGTTCTCAAGTTCAAAGAGCCTTGGTGGCATAATGTTAACCATGCACAACAATAAACATTAGGTCCACTATAATCAACCATATTTGGATCTTAACAACATAAACACCATCATGTCCATAGTGATCAAAGGGTTACAACCATTCCATCTAGAGAAGATAGTTTCAATGCCAAGGAGTTTCTTCTGATATATGGTGTCAAATACTTGTGTCTAGGCTCAACGAAGATTATTCCATGTCACTTTGGAACAACACCTTGATGCCCTTTTTCATTTGTGCCAAAGCGGCCCACTTATGCCCCATAGAATAAATCTTTACCATTTAGAGTGAAGTGAGCCCTCTTATCTTCAACATAACATTGAACGCACACATCTTTCCCTTGTATGATTAAGTGCACCCTCTTATATCCATTTAGGACACTAAATAGTGTATTCGCCGAGGAGAATATGATAAGGGCACAAAGCGGATCAGGACTTAGTCTTGGTTCCTCTATGAGAATTTCTTCAACTTCTCCATAGTTCCTGCAATGTGGGGAAAATGTAATGCTAACAGTTAGACAAATGTGTAAGTAATATGAAGGCATAAAACATCATTTATTCATTAAATTTTATATTAGGTAAAATGAAACATGGTCAGGTAGAAATTAAACAACTTTTGATGATGAAGAAGATATACTGATTGATACAAAGTAAAAAAAACTATTTCATACTGATAATAAAATTAATCTAGGTGATATAAAATAAATAAAAAAGTATGATTTGGTTCTAAACATATCATCATTTTTTCATCCTAACATTTTAGGCCCATACATGTTTCCCTTGGGAAGTCTCAAATCATATTTAGTTAAAACCATTCCACTTTTTGTAGTATTCCTCTATTTATTTCTTTATAAGGCATGCACACATTTCAAGGTTCAAACCTATAATCTTCAACCAACATTCGAATAAGAGTTTGTATATTGTGACCTACAACTTCATGATTATAGCATTAATACTCATACAACTTTAAGGTATCAGATGATATACTATAAGAGATATCAGTTGCCAAATTATATTATTGTTTTAGTGCAAATAGTTAAACCACACTTTCTGTTTTGAAGTAAGGGAGTATTTAAAAGGCACAATGTTTGTAATATCCAACACCCCATGAGATGCCTTTAATTCTCTATGGACAAACTAGAAGTCTTTGAACTATAAAACTTAAGTGTATAAGTTAACCCAAGGAGCAAAAACATTTCAAATTAGGTGTTACCACTAATTATCAATACAAGATAATCTGAAATGTAAACAAAAATAAATGAATCAATACGATATCATCTTTAAAGGATTATAACGATGTCACATGTTCTCAACTTCTTCATCATTCAATTGTAATGCATTCAATTACAAGGATAGTTTGGACAATATCTCCATATTTTATTTGACGGGTATAGTTTGGACAATATCTCCCTATTTTATTTGATGGGTACCATTTTTTTTCCAAAAGATGGTGTTTGAAGTGCTTCAAATACAATGCATGCTACTTCTTAAAAAGACAAAACAATCAATGAAATGTTGCAATGACAAGGTATGCTTAATTTAGTGGCTTATGTCAAATAAATGGTGTCTTGGGTGTTGCGGAGGATTTATTTGAGTTCACATATAGTTATTCCAAGGAGGGCCAAAAATATATTAATCACAATTGTCCATGTAAAGTATGCATATGGCAAAAAAAAATTATGTAGTTATTGTTCTCTTGACTGTTGACAAACCATCTGGCCAACAATCTTTAAATATGTATATGTTGATCTAGTGCACAAGAATTGATATTGCTTCACTGACGAAAGTTTTAACCAATATTTTTTGTCTAAGAAACAAAGTGGATTCATGAATACTAAGTTCAAAACACACAAACTATGTTAAGTAAGTTTGTTTTGAGATAAAATGTTAAGTTGTTAAAGAATGAGGTAAAATGTTGCAATATGAAATGATATTGGTCAAAATAGCACCTATGGTTCAAAAAATTTGAGTTTTAGAAATTTACTGAGTAACTTAACGGTGAGCCTAGCACAATAAACCTTAGTGTAGAAAAAAATTTAGGCATGTTGCTTATCACAATTATTGTTTGTTGTGTTACATGTTGATGAACGTCTACATGTATAAAGTTATAGGGATTATTTTGATCTAACAACCTAGGGGCTCTTATCGTGTCTTCACTTTTTTGTTATTTTAATATGCATAGGACTGAGTCATTGGGATGAAAATGCCTTACTAAATGAATAGAGATCTAATTTACGTATTTTAGCATTGCCGACCTAAATGTCCTGTTCCTAGTGCAGAACCCTTATTATACTATTTTTCTACAAAAGTATGTTCTTCTTTTCTATAGTATCATTTTAAAATTTATTTTTATGTCCATGAGAACTATTTTTATTTACTTCAAACAATGTTGAATATATATATTAAAAAGTAATCAATACAAACAAGATGCAAATACCTTATATATGACTGTTGGTCCTTGCCTCTCTGGATCCGCTTCTCATTTTTTGACATGCCATTTAATTCCTAAGTACATATTCTATAGATTTTAATGTTTACTTTGTTTTTCTTGCTATATTTAGCTTGTTGATAGGAATACCAATAAAGCTAATGATATATGGTTGCATATTAAATATTTCACCAAAATAACCAAGCACATTTCTGAATGTAAAACTTTAAACATATATAGGCTTAATATGGGTGAGAAGACCATGTTACCTGCTAAAAAATTCATACAATTCATCTTCAGTCAATGGATACATATCAGATAAAATCACAAGCAGAGTTCTCTCTTCTTTTGGAATGTTATTTGGCCGATGTAGGAGTTCCTAAAGAATTTAAAAGAAATTACTTAATCATACATAGCAATGAGTTTGGTATGACCATTAATTGTTAATTGATCCCTCATGGGCATGATGTAAAAACTAATTTCCCATCCTTACACCCACATTCTCAACAATTTCTTCAAAAAAGTTAGTTGATCGAGATAAAGTTGTTGCCTCCTCTACAGTTTCACGCATTTGAGCACTTGTGTCTTGACCTTGAGTGTTTTGGGCTTGACTATAAGATTCATCCAAGTTGGTTGCAATACCCTGCACATGGATGTGATAAATCTTGAATCTATATATAAAAAGTGAATCTCCACAAATACAACAAGAAAATCATTGGCTTTCAGTGACAAATTTAAGACATATATACCAATTGGATGGTTGGAATGTTTCTATCGTTAGCCATGCTCCCCCAATCTACACACCTCCACTTTGGTGCATACTCTATCGTTAGGTATATCACCACTATTGGTCGTTGCAACTTTGCACTTCCATTAAATCCAACTTAGACTGAGATCAGCAAACCCCTTTCAATCCCCTCCCATGGTGACGAACTCAGGGTCTCAGCGATGGTGGGGCGCTCCTAGGCTTAGTGTTGGGTCGCCGTAAGTGACTCATCGGCTCCCCATCTTGTCTCTCACCAAAGCTCCGCGCCCTTGCCTCTAGTCCTCCGCACCTTAGACGGCGATCCTGCACGGGCACCTCCCTTTCCTCTGCACAATGTTGATGGTGCTAGACCCTAGTGACTGCGATGCACGCCGCGCGTGTCTGGTGGTAGCAGGAGCCGATAGACATTGTTGCACCAAAGCGGCGCTCGCTCGTGGCTCCCCTCATTTCCCGCACGTCTAAAGTGAGCGCTTGGGCATCGCTTATGGCCTGAAGCAAAGCGGTGAGCCCCCGCATAGCACTTTAGCGCTTAAGTGAGCTCTTAATAACGTTTTTGGAAGCCTGGCCTTAGATTAATTGTTGAGATTGAGATTGTGTAGTAATCTTACCAGTCGAAGACAAATTTCTTCCCTTAGTTGTTCATCATGATCTTGAGCGTATTCATATATTAAGTCCTGGATCTCAAATTCTTCAAGTAGATCTCCCAAGGCTTCAGAGCAAATATTATTGAGGTAGAAATCAATTCTTTCAATAATTTCTTGTGCACTAGAAGAGTTGTTATTTGTGCCACTCGATGCAAGATGAACAAGGTCAACAACAAACTTTCTCACAGAATCAACAATAACCAAGATGCGGTTATTAGTAGATGCATTTATGCATTCAAAGTAATCGACACAACCATCTTCTTCAGCAAACATCCAAAAGGCAATTATCAATATTGCGAGAAATGGATCAACTCCAATAGAAAACATGCGGGTGAATAACCTACGAACTTTCTTGAGGTAGGGATGAGAAGCCATGGATGCCAGGGAAAGGAAGAACTTGGGGAGAGAACTGGTGTTGTACTACTAGAGATGGTGTCCTTCACCGACTAAATAATAAACACCAAGAAGTCGTCTCTAGGACGCTTTCTAGATATTTTATATTATATAACCGTTCAAGGTTGAGTGAGGAAATAGGTTGCCAGCAAACATATTGATAACATCAGTCCTTTACTCATTAAAGCTTCCTTGTTTTTAGCATACCTGCCGATGCACCTTAACAACTTTTGGCATATAGTACCTTACTACTACAGTGTGCGGCTACTGTTGTTTTCACTCATTAAATGTAAAGTGATTTTTCTTGCGAAAACATGGCACCCACCAAACACATAGAGCATCACATGTGCACTCTGAGACCAAAAGTTTTAGGAATTAGACTTTCTCATGTGGGGTAGATACTCTAATTCAACACATAGATATATGGTTCTATACCAACAAAGAACTAGTTTCTTAGCAATATAGCAAAAAGAGTATGTATCAAATCTTATGGCAATAGGTGACTTGTATGAGCCAAAGACTATCTATCACACACTAAAATTCTATTGTGGGTAGTGAATAGAAATTCCTAAAAAGACAAAATCTCATACAAGCAATTCCCACATCTCTATTTGCATGTCACACCCGGCCCAATTGGAGTTTGGCCCATGATGGTCCATGTGGATGTTGTGGAGAGTTTAGTCCCACCTTGGTTGTTTAGAGTGGGATAGACCAACATATAAGGCTTCTAGAGTCCATCCTACCATCCCCGACGAAAGCGTGATGGGATGGGTGCTAGGTGTGGTTCGCTCAGCGTGCAGAGTGGATCTTAGTCGTTTGGACTCTGGGGCGTTACACTATCTCCCACTCTCAAGTCCCTTCACATTCAGCCATCAAGATCTTAGCCGTTTGGACTCTGGGGCGTTACACTATCTCCCACTCTCAAGTCCCTTCACATTCAGCCATCAACATCTCTGGACTGACTCTCAGCAATGCTGTAAGCCTTGTAACCATCTAAGGACACATGAAGATGATTCCACAGGCTTAAGTGCATACTTCAAAGGCATGTCATGCAAGATTACAGTAACAATAGCAGTGGCCACATTACCACTGAGCAAGACATACAGTACGTGTGGGAACAGGAACACTCCAATATCAGCAGCCATAGCATAATCAATAGTTTTTTTTTCATTTTTACCACTACGTCAGACCACTGTAATATCGGTGCATGGTTGGATGCTTTTTAGTGGGTGACGTTGTATGTTGCGATTTAAGCACTCTTCGCTTTCATAGTTTGGGGTGTGCCAGTTGGATGACCCTCTGTGTTCAGTTCAATGTGTCTGTCTTAAGCTCACTGCGTTTATTGCTGTTGTTACAAACCTCTGTAATTTCGTTGCTCTCAAGTAATGAAATTCGGCTGGGGCTGTGGTGGACAAAAAGTCAGAACTCAGAAAGTTCTCGCTTTCTTGATTTGAATTCTGTTTTGCAAATGGGTCCTGAACAGAAATATGGGCTCACACTAATAGCAGGGAAAATGAAAAGAATAAACACCTTACTGGGAAAACACATTTTGATAATACAACAAACATAATTGTTGTGACCTCTTCTAGAGCATTTCAACAAGCAGAAAGAAATGATCAAAGAATAAACCAAAAACACATAAGAACTCATTTAGTGGACAACTGGACATACCAAAAAGGCGCAATAGGTGCTCAGCTCCATATACAGTTGACGGTGAGACATCACCTTTAACTTCTTCAGCATACTGATCTCGCTCTTTTTTATATAAAAGCATCGCAGGCAATGCTTTATCAAAGTAGCAGCGTAATCCTTTCAGAATCTCAGCATAGGAGTCATGTATCCTTCAATACAAAGAAAAGCTATAACTATAGAAGAGACAAACAATGCTGGTACTGACAACAAACCAAAATGAAACAAAAGGAGTTTAAAAAAAAAACTAGATAAATGGCAAGTGGGATAAAATGGAATTAGGAAAACAGTAGCACAAAGCATAATAAAAAAGTAAAAGCATGATCATATCATAGCTATCAATATGAATAAGCAAACTGGAATTTATCAGCTTAAGCTATCATCACATTCATTGATGCAATTTTTTTTTTTTTTTGAGCCTTCATTCATTGATGTAATTGAGATTATTCAATCCAACAGCCAAGTAATGCTTCATATATGTTAACATTGTTAGAATGACTAAGCAAATGCAATGACATACTAAACATCATATTTGTTTCGGTTACATGGTAACAAAAATACAATCAAACAGCAAAGGACATCCAACTGACTATAAAAGTATTGCTAAAACTAATGAAAGAAAGCTGTCTAACTGGAAAAGGAATGTGCAGGGGCAGGAGCCATCTTTGTACAGTCAACATTCTGATGGAAACAACCCTTGCTGCTACGTTTAAGTAAATTTGAATTATATAATGGTATACAAAAGGGAGCATGGTTCAGGTAACGTTATTGCAGCACAGGCAAAACATGCATAGTAGAACACTCACTTGCCATCCTTCTTTGCCCGGTGCTCCAAATACTTCTTTAGAATATCATCAACAGTAGGTGACCGGGGTAGCTTCACAAGCTGCAGGCCAATGAAATCTCAGGTAGTTGTGGTGAACAAAAATTGTGAAGCAAATATATGGTTATCTATTTCCAAGACTTTCATCTGGTGGTCAGATAAGTTTGTCACTAAGATTAGCTTGTTTTCTTTCAGCTGATATACAAATTCCCTATTTATCAGTGGGTCCAGAAAAAAATGAATCCAAGCTCAAATATTACAGTGTTCTTTCGGATCCTATTGCATGGACAAATCGTTCTTGACTCTTGAGGTTTGCATCAGACATTTCTTATTTGACTGCCAGTTCAGCGAATTTCTGTAATATTCAGGTGGTTAGTTGTTACCAGTTTACCACAAGGGTTGACAAACTGATGGATTTTCATTCAAAATAATTGGAACACATAGAATTACAAAGTCTTTTCCTGAATGAGCTTGCCACATGAGGCTGCTGAAATTCCATGCCAATTAACAGAAAACATTGTAATATCTAGTCTAGGAGAACTCAAATGGTACATGAGACACTAATAAAAGGTAACACAGACAGAGAATTAAATACCTTACCCATCTGCGAGACACACTCCCAATCATCCACAAGTTGCTTCTTCAGTGTCAAAGGAAACTGCAACACTAGTTGACTGTGTGATGATCTTTTTTCCTTTTCCTGAATCTTCAGATATATAGCAATAAATATGTTACAAAATTATCATAGTGGTGTATCAGTCTCTTAGCTTGCTAGAGCCGACAGCTAAACCGTTGAATTTATGATTTGCTGGCATTAAGGACGGGTTGGTAATAAATTCATACTGTTAGTATGATTAGCTCCAACACTTTGACATTAAGCATGCAACATTTTCGGTGCTTTTATTTTGACACATTCAGCTGCAAGTAATTTTTTGTTGAATGACATTATTATTGATGTTTGAAAAATGAATTCCATTTTTTTGGATGGGTTTAGAAAGCATATATCTGCATGGATTGCCCAATATTTCTTTTAAGATGTGGAAATAGAGATAAAATGGTAGAACGATCCTTATAAAATGGAAAATGAAACAAGATCCTTGACTTGTCCCAGGGAAGGGAGTAGCCATTTAAATAAAGGTAGGTTAGGTTACAACTTGTTGGCAAAACACACTGGAATTTGGTGAGCCAAAGGCACCATGACCCCTTGGGGCTTGCTTTCTTATATAGCATAAAGGTTTACTTGAAATACAAGATGCTCACAAGGCATATTCCTACAGCATATTGCATAAAGCATAAAGTAGGTAAAGATAGGCTCCTTGGCTGCCAAGCAAGCTCACGGCTTTAATCATGATCAGCTCAAGGGCATTACCGTAACTAGAACATGGTTTAGGAAATGAACTAATCTACTGATAACTTAACTCACAAGCTTACTCAACACAACTAAGGGAAAACATTCCCAGCCAATGTGACATTGCTGGGATTGCAAATACAAGTTTTAGGCCCTCATAATCTCAAGAAATGAACTACAACATGGAAGACACAACATTCCATTTGGAAAATTGCGAAAAAACATACTTGAATTGAACCAAACGGAGAAACAATGTAATACATTCTTATTAAACATTAATTAGCAAAACATAAAAATGAAAATTACACTAGCTCAACAATACAATCTGAAAGGCAGTGTATTATCATTTTGGATCAAGAAAATCAAAAGAATAAATAATTCAAGGAAGTATAGGCATATAGCACAGTAAGTTAAGACATTTAGGAATAATCACCTCAGTCCCAGGCTGACTTTTACGTTTCTTCCCCTTCACTGAAATTTAAAAATGATAAAGATCAATCCCACACAATATAACTCAAAATATAAATGTATGGACTGCTATCGGAAGGTAACAGACAAAAAATACAATCTAAAAGAAAAGCTTGTACTCACTGAGACTCTTAGTGTCATCTTTATCAGCTTTTGCATCTGCTGAACAATGGTAATAGCCAAGTTAGTAAGACATTCCAAGAGCAAAGTATGATCGCAAAACATGTAGAAACAGATATGAAGAGGTAGAAAACATGTACTGATTAGCATGAAGAAGAAGTCCCCGATAAGAACTAATAAAAATGAATAACTGTATTATCAAAGATGGTTCACTTTATATCACAAAATTACCCCATCAATGGATGATAATTTTACATTAACTTTATATAACCCCCAGCATGCAATTTCACCTTGGTCTGTCTGTTAAATGATCAAAATGTCCAGTTGTAGCAAGGTTGTCATGTTGCCATTCTTGTTTCAATAAACTAGGCACCAAAATGACATGAATTCTTTGCACACGACACTCCCAGACAGTAAGAAATTGAAGATAATGATTTGGCACAACTCAACGACTTAACTGGAGTGCAATCTTAGAACTATCCATAAGTAGAGATAGATTGTCCTAATAGATAAGGGTCAGTACAATAAAGAGACAATGTATCATATACAAGAGTAGAATCTATCAACCTGGTCATAACCAATGTCCAATGCACTTTATTCTTAAAGACACAACATGGCGAGGGGAGGGTGAGCTAACCATTGGAGCCTTTTGGTTTATGCTGTGTTGACCGTCCAGACTTCATTGTTTTGTCAACTACCTGGTTCTTGTCAAGCTCTTGTTGTTTGCGCACGTTTTCCTCTGTTAACGCCAACAAGCGGTCACTTGCAACCCATTCATCCCAGCTACAAAGAAAATGGAAATTAAATATGTTAAGAATGTCAGCTTAGTGGAAGAACAGCAGGGAAAGAAAACTAATAAGTGTGATGACAACAAAAGAGAGAACCAGGACCTCACAAATAAGAAGCACTACCAAGATATAGTAGTTACTCCCTCCGGGCAGGTTTGTAAGACGTAATAGCCTCTACTCCATATACCAAGGCGAGATTAACTATAGCACTGAGTTTTAATTCTGTGTGCTTGCATGCTTTGATATTGCGGCAAATGAGTGGTGCATGCAAAAGAATTGAATGTTGGGTACATAAAAAAATTAAGCTTTTAATCACAGCCATATAAAATGCTTTGACTTCCATGGTACGGCTTAAATGCCAAACATTAAAATGCATTGGTAACTAAACTTGCGCCTAACAAACTTGCCAATCTAAAAAACTCATTCATGCCTTACAAACCTGTCCGGAGGGAGTACTTGTCAACCATTTTTTCACTGGAACACGGATGTATCTTTATATTAAGAAGAAAAAGGGGGAAAACCCTTACAACACACAACCTCATTACTTGTGAAGCTTTAAAAAAAAAAAACAGAGGTTCACTTGAACAGCAATCTGCACCTAAACCTGAGCCTAGTTTACAAAGCCTATTCCACAATCCACTCAAACAATGTTCAGT
>JAKNSH010309131.1:0-13519 GCA_027790015.1 Cymbopogon flexuosus
CACAAGGTAAACTTCTAGCCCGCCGAGGAAGAAGGCGTAGGAGCTGACAATTTGGGCCCCACATGTCACTGTGAGAAAGGGATGAAGGATGAAAGAACCCCTTTATATGGTTTTAATGTTTTTAATTATATACTATCAAACATGTATGTGCATTGCTAGTGGATAACATACAATACTTTGCATGGTCATCTAGACGATTGCAGCTTGGAGATTTATTTAATGGTCTGTCATCTCTTCCAAAATCTCTTGATGTCAGATTTTAAATTTGTCATAATTGGTCATGCGATATTTCAACCCTTATAGACAAATTATGGGAAACAAAATATAACTTGAAGAATCCACTTTCAATGTTATTACGATAGATATTATAACAACAACAATTACAACAATAAATATATAAATATATTTTTTTAGAGTACAATAGCGATTGATGAAAGCATCCACTGTCCAGATGCCTTAATCTAAGTAATTTTGACACTTTAATATGACATATGTTACAGTTTTCAAAGCAAAATAGTAGTGATGCTCGTCATCTGCCATACATGGAGAAGAAGAAGGTCCAAGAGGATGAGCAAGTCACAGAAGAGATGACACTCAACTCCCTGCGGCGAGCTCTGGATCACTTCTCTTCTCTGCAATCGAGTGATGGACATTGGCCGGGTGATTTCGGCGGGCTCACCACCGTCGGGCCTACCCTGGTGCGGCATGTGTTCTGACTTAAATAAAATTGATTCCCTGCTTTTAGTTTATTATTATAATAATGCACGTGTGTGTATTATTGATTACTGCTCTTTGCAGATAATTTATTTAATTATAATTTAACTTATTAGGGCAGTATAACCATTACAATTTTTGATATCATCATGGCAGATAATTGCTTTGTACGTCACTAGATCACTCAACACTGTTATATCACCCGAGTATCGACGTGAGATGTGTCGTTACATCTACAATCATCAGGCATGTAACTGTTAATCACCCGTACATTCTGTTTCTTGCAAGCCGTACATCTCACGCATCGATAACTGTTATATCAAGCATGTGTCGTTACATCCCACATTCACGCAAAAACTCTACCAATGAAAGGTCACATGGTCCTCCACCGGATTGTTTAGGTGATGGAAAACACCAAGAATAGTCTTTCAAAAAAAAACACCAAGAATAACAAGTATTTCGCCTTAGTCAAAGCTCTTCCCTTAACATGCACCTTTATTTAAACTTACAAACAGATCAAAAAGAACAATAGTATTTTCCATGATAGTAAAACATCAATCATGTGTTGTGAGTGTATGTAACTTTTCATCATGTATAGATGATGGCTCAATTAAAAAAAATTATAAATGATGGCCCAAGTTAAAAAAAAAACTACCGAGATAGAATTCTATACATTATTGACTGTTAACATTCTATATGTTGACTGTTAGCTTACTTCTTTCCATGGAACTTGACATCTTCTATTATAGCTCATAGTTTTTATGTTTATCACCATCATAATCCCAGCCCGTTTCAAAGAT
Organism: Cymbopogon flexuosus; assembly: GCA_027790015.1. Lineage (NCBI taxonomy): Eukaryota > Viridiplantae > Streptophyta > Magnoliopsida > Poales > Poaceae > Cymbopogon > Cymbopogon flexuosus. The sequence continues at coordinate 1,515 of JAKNSH010309131.1, forward strand.
TGATTGGGGATATCACACTTTCTAATGGTTTTCATTTTTTCTACTTTGTTTTATATATTTTGAGCTGTCGGCCTAGTAGATTATATTTGAACCCTACAGTAATGTTAATTTTTCCATGTTTCGACAATACACCATTAGCACATTATGGACAATAAAATTCTAATTAATTAAGTTTACGATTTTATTTATTAACAAATATGTAGAATGAAGATGGTGGATGGAGCGCGTATATTCGGGGCTCAAGCTGCATGTTTGGTACATGCTTAAACTACATCGCTTTAAGGCTCCTCGGCGAGGAGCCAAATGACAAGAACACCACACTTGACAAAGGACGTGTTTGGATTCTATCCCATGGCGGTGCAACTTTAGTGCCTCTTTTTGGAAAAATATGGCTCTCGGTATGCGTTGAAATACACACATAGTATTTTTTCTATATATTAGTAACAATAGTTCAACTTGTATTTTTTATAGATTTCTAAATTTCTAAATTAGTGTAAGAGCAATATTTTTCATGTAGTTAGAATTGTTATTGTCGGTTACCCAACCAAAATTTTAAAAACTTATCTACATGACTATGTACATCCAAAACTTGATCAATTGTTTATGCTAGGAGATTAAGTATCTAGATTCTCAACAAATGTCTAGGTCCTTTTATGAGTGTGATTGATACAAGCTTGTTTTTTAACCATTGGAAGATACTCGGAGTGTATGATTGGTCTGGAAATAATCCATATTTTCCTGAACTATGGTTGGTCCCCCGGTTTCTTCCATTTTACCCAGGTAATTTTTGCATTGTACTAATAATAGGGATATTGTTGTTGCCGTCGCCGTCATCGTTGTTTTTTTATTATTATTATTATTATTAGCTTTTTAAAGCTAATTCTTAAATTGTAAGGTGTACTTCTTCGCAGGGAAGCTTTGGTGCTTATCCCGTATGTTTTTTCAACCATTAGCTTATCTTTACGGCAGGAGGTTTGTTGGACCAATTACACCAATCATATTAGCCCTGAGAGAGGAGATCTATAACACAGCGTACAACAGGATTGATTGGAGCATGGCTCGTAGTGCATGTGCCAAGGTGTGTAATTGTGAGTATATGACCAAGTATATGGAGTGATCAGCACCAAAATAGAATAAAAAAGTGCAGCTGCACAATTACCTCGATCATAATTTATGACCTAGAGTTCCTCTTGATGTCAAGAACATGTAGCATCATGGCTGGTAAGGAACGGTTAAAAAAAAGGAAAACATTGTGTCAAAGAAAAACCTTGATTGTTATAGGATATCTGTAATGACCAGTTCTAAACAACTTAGTATCAAATGAGGGAAGAGAGACCAAAAACTTTTGAGCAGTCTAATTAAGGAGAAGAGCTAAGCTCTTTGCACATCTCAATGAACAGGAGACATAATTTCTTTGTATCTCTTGACAGAAGACAGAATTGAATAAATAACATCTTACATTTAGGGCATACATGAATTTGATTTGTTGATATTTCTAATAATGCTTTGTTTTTTTATGGCTATTATAGGAGGACCTCCTCACTCCACGAACATGTTTCCAAAATACCATTTGGACTTTTCTGTACAAATGTGTGGAGCCAGTGTTGAACAGTTGGCCTATCAACAAGCTTAGGGAGAAAGCTCTAAATAAGCTCATGGAGCATATCCATTATGAAGATGAGAACTCACAATATATCTGCTTAACTGCTGGTAGCAAGGTAATGTCCTTGAAAATCAATGTCTTAATACAAGGGCATTTTTTGATATATTAGTTTTAGTAGTTAAAATTAGCAGGTGGGGATCCAAATAGGCATGCTAATAGACTTACTAACAATAGTTCATCAGTTAGTGAAGAGTGGTGTAAATAGGTGCAAATAGTTCCTATACAACTATCCAACCATAGCAGGTGGATTCAAACAATCTTTGTGTGCTAGTAAATAGGCATGATGTGGTGTTTATACGTCGATTCTCATGTGCCATGATCTATATGGTTTACATAACCAAGGAACCAAATATGTACAAGGACTGGTGCTTCAATTCAGGTTTGCTTATGAGTGATCATTTGCTATTTAATAGCCTCTAAACATCATCTGTTGCTGGGTAGAAGATCCGAATTCTGATGCATTTAAGCGACACCTCGCAAGGATACCTGATTTCTTATGGCTTTCAGAAGACGGCATGAAAGGACAGGTATCACTTTTCCATTCTCCTCAACGACTGAACTTACTACTATGGCAAATATATGAAATTAGCCTTTTTAGTTATTGTTGTATGATTTATGTGTCTCGCTAGCATGATTCGACGACACAATATATACTAATATCATGAGTTATGATCATATTATATCAGTTCCTTATGATATTTAATGTTGTCATTATTATGGATTGTTGAGGAAAAAATTCATGATCTTCTTTTTTTATATTGATGCATATAGTATAGTAACTATAACATGTTCAAAGACTTGCCCTTAATAAAATTGCAAGGGATGATGATAAATAGTCGTTCTGTATATGCAATGATAAGTTCACTTGCAATCGAGCATGCTATTTCTACATGATTAATTTTTATTCCTGTTCGTGCAGTATAGTATATCTGTTAGTGTGATGGAAAGAAGATTGAACATACTGAATCTGCACTAATTATGATTATTTTTTGATGAAAAGAAGTCTATTGATTCATGATGTGGTAGGTGTCTGATGGCTGTCAAAGCTGGGAGACAGCATTCATAATTCAAGCATTTTGCGCGACGGACCTTGTAGATGAGTATGGTCCAACTATTAAGAGAGCCCATGAATTCATGAAAGGTTCACAGGTTATTTTAATTTGTCACACCCTCAAATAGTCTAGTTTTATACTTAACCATGCAAACAGTACATAATGTAACACAAGATGCATGTCCTTAAAGATTTTGAGGAATCATCCGGGTGACCAAAATTACTGGCATCGTCATGCATCAAAGGGTTCATGGACTCTTACATCTGCAGACAATGGGTGGGCTGTATCTGACACTACAGCAGAAGCACTTGAGGTCCATTCTATTCTTATTATGCTTTTCTTTCTTTGGTACACAAACAAGTAGAGTTGCTGTAAATGCTAAATAGTTCACCACTTGAGTAGTGAATACATCATGTACATGACATATAAACGGTGAGTGCAAGGGGTTAGACAAGTTTATATAACTGAAAATCAACACATACCAGCACCATTAAAGAAAACATAGTCAATATATTAGACAATCCTAAGAATCATGGCAACAAGTAATAAACGATTTGCGTAAAAAACAAGTAATATATGAATTGTCTAATAGAGTACACAAAAATATGCAAGATGTAAAGAGAGGCATGAGCAAGGGAAAAATTGCTAGAACCTGACAGTGGACTGGAGTAACACAGTGATGGATTGGAGACACAGGTTGTGATGGTTAGGGTGGTGGCGGGTTGAAAATTGTCAAATTATAGCCTAACCCCATATAGCATGTGTTACATACAAACATACAATGCATGCAATGGGTGGACAATTTTCTGGTCTTATACGCAAACAACCCATCACCAAATCGGTCCATTACATGGCCTGGACACCATCTAAAAATGTTTTTACCGTTTTCATTCAAATCTAACCCGTGAACACTGTGTAAACATCCGGCCATTTGTAATCAACCATTTAGGCCCTAAGCTACACTTTATTATCATAGATGGGAAAGGTCTTCTCATCTAGAGGGATGATGGCATATGGTTTCTATTTGATCCACATGTTTGGTTGGGAGCAGTTGCCAAGGTTCCACTCGAACCCGACCTAGTTTTGTTCTAGACAGCTGAGCAAGGAATCACTCATTGTGATCTGATAGTGGACGAAGCATGTATTTTATGTTGAACCCTAATATATATATATAGAAATCTTAAGTATTTTTATTTTCAGGCTGTACTTTTGTTGTCAAAGATCTCAAGCCATCTTGTTGGAGATCCGATACAAAGTGAAAGGCTGCATGATGCTGTTGATTTCCTCCTCTCTGTCATGGTACAGACTCTTCAAAACTAAGCCATGTAATATGATTTCAGAATTTAGTATCATTCATTTGCAGTCACGAAAATTGTATGTAGATGCTCTCTGTCAAACAAAGTTATGGTTGTGTTATAAGAATAGTAAAGATTTTTAGTCACAAGTGATACTACAGCTGGAGGGTTATTAAAAGTAAAAACAAATGTTAGTGATAATAAAAAAAATATTTTCCCACATGACATAGAAGTCATGCGATCCTGCTTACCTAATGAATCTGACTTGCTAAGTTAAACAATGCTGCTAAGGAATCAAAGTTTTGTGGATGTGGTATCATGGCTATTAATTTGAATCCATACACATGCATACAGATAATGTAAATTAATATGAAGTACCAATCTTCACTGTGTGATATATTAGGGTTGCCCCATGAACCTTGAATTTGCAGCGTCCTCTCTTTACAATATTATTCAATCTTGTTAATAGTTATTTGTTTTACATTGTAGAACAAAGATGGTAGCTTTTCTACATATGAACCCAGAAGGACTTATAATTGGATAGAGGTAATTTTCTAAATATGCATTTCTAAAGACAAATTTAGTGACAGGTACTAGTAAAACTCGTACTTATTATGAAAGTGTTTACATATATGCTTAATATAATGTAAAGGATAAATTATTTTCTTGCCAAAATCATTTTTGCACAACCCTTTATTTACCACTATGAGTGACATAGGTTGATCCCTATAGGATCTCTGGGAAGCCTAGAGGGGGTGAACAGGCATATCTAAAAACTTAACACAAACTAAATAGCGGATCAATCAGGGTCAGAAGTTCCGACTCAGATCAGAACTTCTGTCTAAGGTAAGTTAGAAGTTTCTACATGAACTATCAGAACTTCTGACCAGCGAGGTACCTATTACATAGAAGCTTAAAACAATATGAAATTCAAATCTATGAATTACTCCACTTCCTTATGGATAGATGAAGTTGTCCAAGTACCTCCTTGACCTTGGAGCGCCACCAATTTGTAGATTGAGACCAAACTCTAAGAAATAACTCGAGGGAGAGAGAGAGACCAAACCCTAAGAAATAACTTGAGGGAGAGAGAGAGAGGTAACGAAGAACAAGTAATATCAAGTAATCATAATAGCAAGAACCACGTGGGGCATAAAGATTCATCCCATGGTTTAGCTCGCTGTGCCAATGTCCTAAGTCCACTTTGTTGAGGGTACCACAAAAGGCTAGGGCAAAGGCTTTCCTTTCTCCTCATTCTCAAATCAAGTGAGTCAACTCTTGAAGTGAGGGGTGATTTGTTAGCTGCATAAGATGGTTACAATCGAACCTCCCTACTTCCCTAGGCTGCCACACAAGTTCGCAAGCTCAAGGCGACGCCTAGCCAAATAAGAGCAAAGACCCAAGAGTAACAAATGCAAATCCAATCAGCTTGACGAAGAAATTGAGTGCCCAAGCTTTCAATCGATGTTTCTCTTACCAAATCCCTACTCTCAACACAATCCCCTTTGCAAAGATTTGAAGCTAGGAGCAAAGAGGAGAATTAAGGGGAAGAGACTTGAGAGCTAGAGATGTGTTTTCTGAAGTTGAGGGCATGAGAGAGTGAGAGAGTGATGGTTAGATGTGAGGGAAATGAGAATATATAGGTCCACCTCAAATCTTACCGTTGCTTTGACAATCTTCGCAGAACTGCTCACAGGGTTGCGCCGAATATCAAACTTGATATAGAGGACCAAAAAACTTCTGATTTTTGCAGCATTGCAGGGTTGAGCTGAATATCAGAACTTCTGATTTTCGCAAGATACTATCATGGGCAGTGTAGTGCTTATCTTTTATGGTTTGTTTTAGTTGAATATTTAAGCACTTTGTCTTCATCGAAATCTGGATTTGCATCCCTCTTTATAGTGTGGCATAGCCTAAACTCAATTTCAAAGATAAAAGAATTTAAACCTCCTTCGAGTCGGGGAAACATCATCATTTGTAATTGAGCTTTCATCCATATCATGTAACATCCTCCATTTAGAATTCCCTGCTTGTCTTCTCAATAAATCTCATTAGTCGTCTAATTTAGTGGTCATCAACGCCAAAACCTACATTAGGACTTGATTGAACTTACAATCCCTTATGTCGTTGAGGCAGTATTATAAACAAACTATGCCAATATTGATATAGTTCCAAGGATACAAGATTATTTTTTACTTTGTTTCATCTTCTTGTCACTCTTGTTACATTTCCTAAATTCACCAATTTGGTGGTCATGTAAAGATCACTGTGGAGATTATATTAATGTTTTTTTGAATCATAACTATAGTAGAGGAAGCCCCCACTTCAGATGTTAGTTGTATTCTTTAGTGTTGTGGACGCCTATCTCAATAAGCACTAAATCATGTGGCATTGTGGTGCTACTCTCTCACATGCTACCGGATGCTTAGAGGTAGACTTAGCTTTAGTTTGTTTGGATTGCTAGGCAAATTGTCAGCTCAGTTTGTTAGGGCCAGCTGCATATCTTGTAAACAATATATATTTGGCAAGCAAGAAACAAATCTACTTACACCAAATAGTTGTCCAGACCCTCTTCTTAAGGGTGAGCACGCTTCAGCTTTTCCTAACCTTATCCTTTCAAATTTAATAACTAGTTTCACATCTGATTTTACTATCTAGATTGAACATAACATTCACATATTTTTCTTATGAATAACTTAGATTCTCGGACCTTGTGAGAATTTTCCAAATAGCGTCGTCGATTATCCGTAGGTGATGAAACTGACATTATTATTTAGTGAAATACTTCTAGAGCAATTTTTGCTTCTTCGGTTGAAAGAAATTAATTGATTCATGGTATACCATAACTTTTACAAGTACCCAGAATGCACTGGGTCAGTGCTTCGAGCTCTTATATTGTTCAAAGAATTATATCCCAGATACCGAGCGAAGGAGATAGAAAAATGCATAGGAAATGCAGCAATGTTTATTGAGAGCAAACAAAATAAAGACGGCTCATGGTTTGTCAAAATACAACATTTGTGACCTACTCACTCAAAGTAATTTTTTTCAACTTCATCAACAAACAATAATACACGGTTAGTTCTTTGTATGGCAGGTTGGGTACTTGGGGCGTATGTTTCACTTATGGGACCTTCTTTTCACTTAAAGGATTAGTTGCTGCTGGAAGAACATATGAGAATTGCTATTCAATTAGAAATGCATGTAAATTCCTCTTATCAAAACAACTCAGTACGGGTGGGTGGGGAGAAAGCCATAATTCTGTTGTAACTCAGGTATCAAGTTACACTCCATTGCTATAGATCTTTCTGTTTATATTTGCTAGGTGTGTTATAACTACCTGCATATATACATATTTTGTTCATTCAATTACGATTCTATTGAAAAGGCTACTAAGAAATCATACATAATTAAATTACAAATATTTGAATCACACGCAATTCATTTATTTTTATATGTATGTTTGGACCTTAATTCCTTTCTAATCATAATACTCCCTCTGTTCCAAAAAACATGCAATTCTAGCTAGCACAATATCATGGATTAGTATTTTAAGTTTGATTAATTATTGACAAAAAACTATCAATATTTATGTTATCAAATAAATATCATTAGATTCATTACGAAATGTAGGTTTTTAATAAATTAATTTGAAGTCATAAATGTGAATAGTATTTTGGTAGAAATTTGGTCAAACATAGGCTAATTTTGGCGGTACGGAACCCATAGTTGCATGTTTTCTGAAACGGAGGGAGTGCATTTAATTTCGTCCATAGAAAGAGCTACTTACCTTTCATTTGAAGTTACTGGTCATATAGTCCATTTTGTTAGGACAAACCGTTTGACCCGTTTTCTTTGTTGATATACATGATTTTTGTTATACAAATTGATATCACTAGATTTGTATTGAGAAATACTAAATTATGATTATGATTCTTTATTACATAAATGACATTTTAATATATGAATTCTCAGTCAAAATCTTGTCCTAACAAAATTAAACTTGGCTTGTGCAAAGAGAGGTATTATATCATTATCATTTTTCTTTGTTCTAATGGTTTTTCTTTAGGGTGATCAAGAGAGATTTGGCAATCATAATTTGTTTACCATTTTTACATTTTTTATATTATTAAACAGGTTTATGAAAATATTGATGGTGACTATCCTCATGCTGTGAATACTGCTTGGGCAATGTTAGCTCTAATTTATGCTGGACAGGTATGATTGATCTATTCTCGATATATACTCTGACCTTCAGTTCATGAAAGTACTATTCTATGTTTTTTTTTTTGAATCCCAGTTTAAGAGAGATCCAATTCCACTACATCGTGCTGTGAAAGAATTGATCAATATGCAGTTGGAAACTGGAGAATTTCCCCAACAAGTAGGTTTGCATTTTTCTTGTGTTAGCAAGAGCACTTACTTTATGTACATGTGAACACGGTTGTGTTTTGGATTGAGTAGAAATTTTATTGTAGCATAATGTTGGGAACCACACATAAAATCTTATCACATAGCATGATCGATTTTTGGGTCACAATGACATTTAGTGTGGCCATTTGTCTAATGATACACATGGGATGAATACAAAATCTAACAACTTGATAGAATACGCTTTACATCGCCCTTACAAATAGATAACAAATAATTATACAACCATAAATCACTTGATTGCAGTTAAATTACCCTATTGAAAACAGTTAAGCTAATCTAATGCATCTATGGGTTTTTGGATGACTTCGACATAAGCAAGTAGTTTGTTCAAGAAATTATATTATGTGCAACTCTAATTAAATTTATGAAATGACAATCCTTATGAAGTTATTGCACGCAATGCTACATGTAGTATCGTGGCCAACCCATGGGCATTCTTGTGAGGCTTGGAACTAAAAAAACTTTTAGCTTTATTCTTGTGGTGTTGTTTTATTTGTGCATGATTCAAGGCTATATAATTTTTTGAATGCTATTTTGTTTTGATGGTAGGAACATGTTGGATGCTTCAACTGTGCTTGTATCTTCAACTATCCTAACTACCGCAATGTGTTCCCTATTTGGGCCCTAGGCGAGTATTACCGGTCTCTTCGTGCAACAAAGGGAGATAGTTCCATGTTAGCATAACACAAGAACAAAGAAGTGAATAGCTATGATGTAACATGTACCTAAGCCATGGGACTACTATTGCCTCAAACAAATTGCTCGGTATAGTATCTCTAGGAGATCAACAAAATGACACTTCTTTCATGTATTATATGTCAGGATGTCAGGAAATGCCCTAGGCCCACAGTAAACACTAAATCAAATGTGTTATATGTACAACAAGGGAGAAGATCTAATTAAGGTGCGTAGAATAGTTTTAGGTGACAAATATTTTCTAATTTGTTCACTCCTTTATAGTATAGATTATTGCATGGTGGATCACATTCAAATGTCACTACTGTATTACTCACTCGGCCTTTGATAAAAGGGATGCAACATTTGAAATTTGTACTCAAAGTCTCAAATATAAAACGGTGAGGATTGTTACTCATTGTTACCCTAATAATTGATTGCCTAGTATTTCCCAAAATACCTTACAAAAACAGTAAATAGTGATAGTTACTAAAAGTTATGCACTATCGCAACTCTAAAACTAGAATTGTTACTATAACATTAAATAGGGTGTTGTCACATCATCAATCGTTCCGCTAATGGGGAAGAAAAGTTAGGAAGGAGAGAGACAGATATAATCGGCTCCTACACCACAGATTTAGTGCCTTAAATTCTTCAAGGCACCACGTACCTCAGCTCCTCTCTACCATACAACATGCATCCAAGGGGTAAGAAAGGCTGCAAAGCTTCTACTTTCTCATAAGTAGTAAAGCAGCAGTAGCATGAATGTTCATAAATACAAATTTATTTAATGAAGAAACTGGGAGTTGAAGTTCCAAATTATTTTTACTTCTACTAATACCTCCTGCATACTTACATCTTTAGACAACACAATGTTCACAAATACAAATTAATCTTTGATAAAAAAAATCAGTTCCAATAATAAATCATATTAATTCACCGCAATTTATGGCAACAAGGTCTGCTAGCACATTTGCTTCTTTGTTGCCAATGACAAGGGACTCTTCAAGCACACATTGGCTTCTTTGTTGCCATCATTCTCTAGTGGTACATGAGGCTGCATAGCATCCTTTTTTTGCACCAGTAGAGCATCTCTAGGAGTTTGATATATAGTTTACTATTTCCTAATTAAACTAATAGATCTAACAAATTAATAGAAGAAATAGTATGTTTAAGTTTTATCCTTCTCCAATAGTCTCTTGTATTAGTTCCTAAACGATTTTACACTGTCCTTCTCTCCAACCAGATCTTTTTAATATTTTCTTTACTGTAGTCTCCTGAGGAAAATGCCAGACAGATTCAAGAAAAACACTGAATGGGGAGCTAATGATATGAAGTTCCTCTCGATGGTAGGAACTTATGGGTTGAAGAGGATACTTAGAAACTTCTTATTTTTTTTAGAAGCCCTTTTTTTATCAACCGTTGGAGGGTAGTTTTTTCCTTTTACAAAAAAATGGAGTTATTTTATAAAACTCCTGGAGGTATATTTTTTTGGCCTCAGCCGCACATCATCCTGGTGAGAGGGAACAATGCTACACGCAGAAAAAATGGTCTAAAAGGAAATGTGGTCAACTTGTGTCTGGGAAGCCATTGGATGATACAACTCTACAGTGAAAGAGAGGCAGCTAAGGTACACGTGGTGCCTAGAAGTACACGTGGTGCCTTGAAGAAGCTAAGGCATTGAATCTGTGTCCTAGCTATAGGGACCGAGAAACCACCAGTTTGATGTTGGGACGGCTTAATTGTTTCCATTTCCATACTACATAGGATCCATTGCGTAGTAGTCTATCGCCACGGCTCCTCCTCTGTTTTGCTTACGAGCGCCCCCGCTGCTCGCACAGTCGAGCTCCACTCCGCTTGCATGCTTTTCTCTTTTTTTTTGAAAGGGGGGAGAGCTTAATTATATTAAAACAACGTGGCTACAAACCGGAGCTAAAGCCACCGACACGCGGATTTGGATGTCTTTGGCAATATAGACATCAGAAAACTCTCCTGCCAAACTGACACAGTTCATGGGGTGCTTCGTTTGCGCTCGAGTGGCATTTGGAAACCAGGAACTCTGAATTTATGGAAGTTACAGATAATGGTTGGACAATATTTGTCAAATACAAACGAAAGTGCTACAGTGCTTTTGAGGCTAGAAATTTGCCATCTAAACAAGGCCTCCATTATGTGGGTGCCGACCAGGTGAGATGGGCATCCTGTGTACCTGTCCACAGCTAGGGTCACCTTCTGCAGCAATGCCTCTCTATCCCACGAGGCTTCCGGTGAAGGAACTGAATGAAGCCAGTAATACAAGGTCTACGGCTCAAGGACTCTCACATTCTGAGGCTCCAATGTTTTGCAAAATCATGTGCCACTTGTCTCATATATATGGAGCTGCACAACTAGATCATGATGGACGAATGGACATATAGCAGGTGGTGAATTCTCTTCACTGGCCGGCAGCGAGCCGCCCGCCAAGAAGTTCATCCAGCATGGTAGCACACTTGAAGGAAAACCGTTCTATTCAGAGTTTCAGATTCAGATTTCAGAGAACCAAGACCATGATTATTATTCAACTATGCTATCTATTATATATATCCTTAAGTAGGATTGCTATGATTGATATACAGTTTACTATCAGCATATTTGCGTGAGATGTGCAGGAGAGGAAGAGGTAATTATTGTTAGAAGTATAGTTAGTTAACATTAGAGATAAAGATAAGATCCTAGCTATATAGGCCGTGTTTAGATTGGGGGTGAAAAGTGAGAAGTTAGAATTCTGGACACTGTAGCACTTTCGTTTGTATTTGACAAATATTGTCCAATCATGGACTAACTAGGCTCAAAAGATTCGTCTCGTGATTTAGAACCAAACTGTGTAATTAGTTTTTGTTTTTACCT
>JAKNSH010310281.1:0-10677 GCA_027790015.1 Cymbopogon flexuosus
GTTTCGTTTCCGTTTGCGTTTTTGAGTTGAGGCGCGCACGACGGCGACCGTACTCAAATGCTGCCGTTTGATCTGCTAGCTCAGAGCATCTTCAACGGACCGACGGTCCCATTTCCTAACCCCAACGAGAAAAAAACTAATATTTTAGGTCTTATAGCTTCAACAGTTCTTCAAGCCTAACCTTAATGAGAAATTTTTTCTTAGTCCCTTAAATTATAGCCTCTCATCCCTGAATAAAGAGGAGAGCTCTCCTCCTCTAATCCGATATTTTTCCCATTGGGCATTTGATTTTCTCATTCTGCTGGAAAGCAGACCTCATCTTGAAACACATTTTGTATCTTCAAGAGTTGAAGTTTTCTTCTTCTGCTGGAGATGTTCTTACATATCGTGGGAACGCAGTTGCTATGTTCCTCAATTATTTGCAAAAAAACAATAAAATATAAAAACACTGAAGACAAAAAGAAAAATGATTACTCCCTCCCAAAATAAATATGCATCTCGTTTCTCGAGGAGTAAACTTTTCTAAATTTGAATATAAATCAAAAAATATTATCAACAAAGTTTATTATGTTCATGCTCAGTCTAATGATATTTATTATATATCATAAATACTACTCCATCCATGTCAAATTATAAGTCATTTTAATAATCTTGAAGAGTCAAATCATTTCAAGTTTGACCAATTTTTTAAGAAAACTACAATGATTTATGACATCTAATCGATATATAATGAAAATATAAATAATAAAAAATCTAATAACACTTAGTTAACATCATAAATATTTTTATGTTATCATATAAATTGGTCAAACTTAGGATGTTTCAATTTTTTAAAAATCTTGAAATGACCTATAATATAAGATGGAGCGAGTAGTATACTTTTTGTGTATATTTGTTCAAACAATTAAAGTTTTGGAGAGGTGGTTCGGGGGAGATGGGGTGGAATGGAGCTAGAGAGTACCTGCTTGAATTAACCAGTGAGTTTTAAAACACCATGTAATTCGTCCAGGCAGCAATTCACCTCTAAAATGGTAGATTTACTTTTGAAATCGTACAACACAAGAAAAAAATAGATGCGCTGGACATGACGGCAACACCTCCAACGCACCGGCCCATCGCATCAATTCACAAAGCGGGCCGCCCAACAGAGAGCCCATGTCCGACTAGACAAACCATAAAACAAAAACACAGTACACCTACATTCATGAAAACTGACGAGTGACGACTACTATCAGACTACTAGCGGACAACAACTGGCACATGGCATAACACAGATGATGTTCTGATAAAACAAGGCACGAGACACGCACATCCATATGACAGGTTAAAATACTAATACTTTTTGACATTTCGATCCTGACTGACATAAACTTAGAGATAATAAATCGCAGGGGGAAGGGGCAAAGCCCAAACCCCAATCTTCTTAAACAGTAGCGAGACATAAATAAACCACCCTTGTAACCATCTGCGGCCATCCTGGTCAGGGCCATATCATCTCCATCCACATAAATAAACAGCCCTTGTAACCATCTGCAGGACATCCTAGGTCAGGACCATATCATCTCCATCCACTTCCATTTCACTATCATGTTGCTTTTGCTCATCATCCCAGTGTGGCATAGACATCAAAAAAAATCCAGGAGGCTTCTTGTTATCCCAGCAACACCATCCCTGGCCGTTTCAGGTTTCCCTTCGTTCCTGCACCCAGCAAATTAAACAACCCATGTTTTAGTGAGAGCCAAAAGTTCAGCCCAATAATGCTGTGGGAAAAAAATCCTTTTTTTTATCTCACAGATCTAACGGCTACTCTGCAGTGTCCCAAGAAAGCAATGTAATAGAACGGTACAGCCCTCCAATACACGAATTGCTCAAGAGCATTAACAACAAATCTACCTTCCCCAAAACAGATGACATGTTACAGTCATACTTTTGTACTATGATTTTAAATTTCATCCTAAACAAAGCATTCTGAACAACAAGAATTACTTCAGTAATCCTAATAATAAATTGGAACAATAAAAAATCATCATAAATTTCACCAGCCAAACTTTACTTTTCTTTTAGCAATGAAAGATCCTTTATAAATCCAATTGAGTTGGTTCTCTAGTGTGTGTTTGAATAAGAACCCTGCAGTTCAAAATATAATGTATATTTGCTTCACTTATTTGTCCCCAAAAAAGAGAGAGGTTTTCCAATAGATTGGGCCAACTTGATCCAATGGCTCCTAAGCCAAAGGCAGGTGAGGATGAAGCCAGTTTAATCAAATGTCATCTAGTTATGTGTCAGTAATTTAGAATCAAAGGGTTATCTTTTTGCGAACATAGTATCAAAGGGTTATCATTACTGTCTTTAGAGAAGATCAGGTCTCTATGCGTGGAGGTGGAGAACAAAATAGCATAAGCAAAGAACAAAATTAGAAGCTTGCACAGCAAAAGAGACAGGAGGGTAAACATTCTGTTTACTACTAGTAGTTGAGTAAAAAACATGATTATGCAACTTGACAACACACTGAGGTGACCAGAAACATAATGTCAGGTAAGTACTTATTCTTTGACCCTTATGAAAAGCAGGGGCCAAACAAACCTATCAAGGAAGCACTTAGACCAACTTGACTACGCAGCCACTTTAAATTAAAGTTTTTTTTTAACTTCCTCTATTAAGATAAGAGATGAGAACACAGACATGCAAACATACTATGGACATTCACTATGATAAGGTCCATTATGAACACAATGATGGTATCTCCAGGAAGCATGTAATCACCCACCCTTGGGACATGCTTATGTTATCTACCTAACTAAAACAAATGGAACTGATGCAACACTGGTCACTGCCTCACTGGGACAACACAATCACATCTGTTGCAAACGATCGACCTTGTCTGAATTTGTGGCCTGGAATGGACATGGCATTTAGACACCTATGACCCACGTCAGCGATTGTATAGACTGAACTAGTTTAGCAGGCGATTATACTGGGACAATGCTAATAAGAGAACCATTGTGGAAGTAACCATGGGAAGAGGGTTGAATTGCTCGAACATGTTTACCTGGGGCTGCCGTCAGATATTTGGATATCCTACTGTGCATATAGCCAAAATCCACGCCGATAGTCCTTTCCGCAACAAACTCATCCACTCCTTGCAATGTGTTGTTCTTCATGTCCACAGCAACCACCCAAGCCTTGCCATCCATGCTCTTCCCCTTGGTCATGAAGTAAACAAGATCATCTTCGTCACTCAAACTGAGTGTGGGTTGACATACGTAGAGTCCCTTGAATGGTTTCAGAACCTCGCCACTATGGTCCAGAATCCTAGGCAGTAGCTCAAAATGTGGGTCACTGTCAACAGGGATATCAGAAGACTCTTGCTTACAGCCCGGATTCCAACAGTCCTCAGCACAATCGGCATCCACCGGCCTTGTCCATATCCTGGACATCCAACCATCCCTGACATACTGATCCCTAAATGCTAGGCAAGGCTTCCAGTGAAGCTCCAGCTCGACGTATTTAATGGCACGACCTTGTTGGACTATGGCGATGTCCCGAGCGAGCCGTGCATCACCGCTATTCTCCCTGCCTGGAACGAGTGGCGGTGGCAAAGTTACATAACGAAAAGGAGGGGTGGTTTTGCCACGCTCAAGCTTGAGCACATCACAGAAGAGGATACCCCGCCAGAGGTCAACGAAGCCCATGGTGCCAGAATCTCCTCCTATTGAGATGACCTTGCTGTTGTAATGCTGGAAGTGGCTGCCATATTGGAGTCGATGTTGGTTTTCGTCCACTGAGATCTTGTAGGTCATCCAGATGGTTGGAGAATCGGAGTTGTATAGACAAACGACAAACTCTCCAGGGGCCACGGAATTGGGCGCCCTACAGAGTGCGGCAACGACATAGAAATCACCTGCGGTGTCGCTGTGGGGGCACAGGGAGTTGTAGCGCCGTTGGTGGCGGGCGCCGCAGCGCAAAATGCCAACTTGATCTGAATCAAACTCAAAGGGGCTAGGGAGCCTCGGCAGATGAGGGAGACGGGGGAGCCGCTTGAGTGACGGCGCCCAGCCCGCGGCCTCGTCGGTAGCCTGGTAGATGTAGAAGTCTGCATCCTCGAAGATGTCCGTTTTAGAACTGACGATGATGCGAAGAAGGATGAGGTCCTCCTCCATGGCGAGGATTTGAGGCTCCACGGGGAACACAGAGTGTTCCAATCCAGGGCAGAAGACACACAGGTTGGAGACGCGCGGCGGGCGAGCGAGGCAGAGGGTGGCCTGGAGCCGCTCCCCGCGCCATGTCTCGGAGAAGGCAGTTGTGGCGTTGTGGCGTTCAGCGACGTAGGCCTGCCTGTCGAGGAGAACCCAGGGGATTTCGCCGCCTTCTTCCTTCCATTCAGGCGGATGCAACGAAACATCTAGCAAACTAAACATGGGCTCTTCTGTGTCATCCATGGATGGAACGATGGATCCTGTCGTCTGTCGATCAATCTCTTGCTATTCGTATATACTCCGAGTAAGTAATCTTTTTCGAGCTGCATTTATTCTCTGTTTCGAGGACGGCGAGACCGAAGGGGATTCTAGTTCTAGGACTACATACAGGAAGGAAGAGATTGGAGCTGGACTAGGGGACGGAGGGCGGAGCCGCATCGCAGTGTGTTTTCCGTTTGTGTTTTTGAGTTTGAGTTTAGGCGCGCGCACGACCACGATCTTGTGGAGCAGTGGGCCGCTGAGCTTGCTGGGGGAATGGCAAGTGCTAATGCTTCTGGAAAAAAGAAAGACCTTTGTCTCTCTTTTTTAACGAACGGGCACAGCAACGTTTCAGTTTACATGAATAAATTACATACGGCCAGCAAAAGTTTTTTATATAAAAAAAATGCTCAGCAAACGAGCTACAATGCAAATTGGCCAAATATAACACGTCTGCCATCAAATATTGTCTACATTAACTGTTGAACAAATAGTTCATGTCCTCGCACACAAGACCATGCGATTTACATTGATATAATATATACAAAGTATATATGCCATCAGGAGTTCAGCTATTTGACAATGTTTCATGCCCACCAAACAACTGCTGTTTCGTGGACTTGGAGGTTCTGCTGCTTTATCTGATTGGAGACTCGTCAGCGCGGTAGTTCACAACTCCTTCAAGGCAAAGTATGTTTGTGGCACTTGTTCATCAGCCACCACCACAACCAATGGACATCCAGAACATTCAAAAGCTTTCTGAGTTGAGTAGCAGTTCAGGAATTGCGACTGTCAGAAGGATTGCTGCTACATTTGGACGAAGATGTGCTTATCCACATCAAATCCAATATCGCCACTAAAAGAACTAAGGTGTCATCTCTACTTGTTGCCTTCTAGTGCCTTGATGTCAGCCTGTTTGAGCTCAACAAACTTCCCGATTCTGAAAAAGTATAGATAAACCAATACTCACTTTTTCATTCGCAATTTTCCCTTTGTTAACGTGAAGTTGATTAACCAAAAAAATAAGCAGTGTACTGGCCATCTACTGATTGTCTAACTTTGCTCTTGACTACAATAATGATATGTTAATATGCATGCTGCCAAGTATTTACATATCAACTCCTAAAGGCATATATGAACAACGCATCATATCTGCGCCTGGCTGTCAGATTTACACAAATGATACTTTTGTTATAAGTACATCAAAGACTAATCTTTCTAAAACTGATTGCTCAATTTTCCCATAAGATAGCGCAAAAAAGCAGAAAAATTAGCATAAAGGGCATTTTGTGAAGCAGCTAAAATGAGAGTAGAACTGTATCAATCCATGCAATAAGTTATAGCATCAGTAAAGCAAGCTGATACAGTCACCATTCGAGGAAAAAAAGAACACCGTTACAGAAAGTACATTACCCCAGATCTGCAGGAAGCCTGAACCTGCCTATCCGAACACGTTTCAATGCATAAACCTATCATCAAGGAAAATAAAGCATCAATTATTTACCAAGGGAAAAAAACAGAACAAAATGCTATTTGGCTCATAAAAAATTTGCATTCTATCATGTCCAAGTCCAAGCATACAGTGCCAGATAAACTATGTGAAGAATTGATAAAGAGCAGTGGTTTATTTGTATAGATCAGTGGATAGTAGTGTGGATAGCAGTGTGTGGCACACATCACCATCAGGCCATCATGTGCTACAGATGTGTGCGATGGAGGCAATGTGGTCATCAGGTATCTCCGGTTCCCATTCCAACATTAAAGTGGAAAACAGAAGGCAAAAGCAACACTATGCTGCCATCTCAAACCAAGATCAAAATAAATATAGTAATCAACTTATTCTGCAAAATAAAATGTCATCTAGGAATGGACAATAAACTACTTAAGACCAGGTGGACAAAAACAAACCAACCTGTAGCCCTGCATTCTGTACAAGTTCACGGACTTCATGATTTCGTCCTTCATGAACCTGCAAGAAGTCAACAATATCAACGGGCAATAGAACACGCAATGCTTAGCATGCTTAGAATATTTCTGCAGTCAACTCTATTTGCAGCAACTAAAGAACAACATGTTAGAATGCTACTAGTATGTGCAATAACTACATGCTTGATTCCTCAACCAACAAGCATGTGAAATTTAATTGCAATTCCTCATCTATGGAAATACTGTTACAGTGAAGAAGTGAAATATAAATGCTGTAATATAACAAAATATAGTTATTGCACCCTTTTTTACATTGCACTGAAAGCAAAGAGGAACATGACAGAATATATTAAGCTAGAAAAAAACCACCACTATCCTTAGGCGGGTCTTTCTTAGGTGAATGCAAAAACAAAGAGAAACAGGACAAAAACAATGAAGCTAGAAAAAAGAGTACCACTATCTTTAGGCGGGTCTTTCTTGTATCTGATTGGGCATCCAATGGTTCTACTAAATCAGGAATGCACATGATCCCATCAATTTTTGTGCCTTCACTGATAGCTATGAGGTGTTTTTTGTGCACAGCACCATCAATAGTTACCACATATCTGCAGCAATGCAAAAAACACAAACCTGTCAGATCAAATTTATGTTCCCTTTCCTACTGTTCATTGCCCAGCAAGCACTTTAAAAATGATTTCTAATTGGAAAACCATGCACGGAGAAGATATTTGCATGCACGGAGAAGATATTTACATTGATGCTATCCTAATGGTCTTCTTTCATAGTTCTCATATTATATGGTAGAAGAGGCGTTACTTAACTACTCGTGCTACCAAATTCTGCATAATATTGAATAGTACTGTTCCAGTATTCGGATAAACATATAAACCCGCCAAATACGCTAAACTTACTCTTTTGTTACATTTGAAGAAGGATGTGCAAGCTTTTGATTAAACTCACCTAAAAGAGAGGACAAAAATCAAGCTTAAGTTGAGTGACAAAAAACTGCCCTTTTCCAAAGTACTCCCTCCGTTCCAAATTGTAAGCCCTTCTAGCTTTTCTAGATAAATAGCTTTTACTATGTTCTAGATATGATGTATATCTATGTACGTAGCAAAAGTTATGTAAATGACTTACAGTTTGAACGGAGGGAGTACATATTACTAAGTATTGTAAACTTACCATCATTTGTGACTATTATCAAACCAGACGTGGCAACATCAAGACGGCCCACAGTAAACAAACGTGGCTTTGGCACCCCTGGTTGAATCTTGTTCTGTAAATATGCGTAGGTATAATAGAGATTTGCCCAATATAGATTCATAGTCAGAAAAGGTGCAGCAATTCAGAATTCCATTAACATAGTTATAATATGAATGCTATGTGAGGCCCTGTTATGGAACATACCCAGCCCTTCAAATAATCATTGAATAAGGAGATAACAGACTTGGAGTCTTCGCCACATGAGCAAATGTACCTGTAGCACAGAAACAAAATTCATTAGATTGACGATTCCTTTTCTCTGACGATTCAAAATATTTCACTGTAATACAAGATAATCATGGCATCATGATTAATACAAGATAATCATGGCATCATGATTAATACACAAGGATGGAGCCAGAAAATGCCCTGAGTCCCAAGCTGGGCCAGTTCAAATATGCAATTATGACGATGATATTTCTACATAAAGTTAAGTGAGCTTCTGTGGACTTGTAGACCAAGAGCCAGGGCTGGAACACACGAAGCCCAGGCCTTGGCTTTGGCAAGTTTGGAAAATAAGAGACCAACCCCTTTGGCTTGTTAACAGCAAAATACAGCTTCGGAGGCAGCTTCTTGGAAATGCGATTCCCATTAACGTAGATAGAATCCTTTGATATGTCAACTTTGGTCTGCACAAGATGAATTACTTTATCCTTTGATTTAACCATAGAAAAGAAATTTTGTTCACAGTGTAATGCACTGGAAAAAGATTGGAAGGGAAAAAACAAATCATGTTCGAAGTGTTTTTGGACCAAACAATTGTTGCTGTAAGACTATGAAAAGTGTAAGATTGAACAAATATGGATGTGGCAACAACACTTGGAGTGATATGGTAGGCCAGTATATCCTTATTCATAGAAGACAAAATTCGAGAATTCATACCTGAGGAGAAGTACAGACTGAACCATTGACAGTCACCTTCCCTTGGAAGATGAGCTCCTCACTGGTCCTTCTTGATGCCACTGGGAAGAGTCATTCAGTAAGCATCTTAACAGATAATGGCAATCAAAACCAAATGTTTTGAAGAGTGAAGTGTTATATTTCTAGAGTTACTCTAAAGGAACTAAAGAAAATCCAAGTATGTAATAGGTGAAGACACACCAATTTTGGGAGAGCTATCTGATTCCATAGGATAACAGTATCGGATTTCAAGTGTAGTTCATTTGGCCTTGGCCAAAAATGCTAGGTGCTAGTAGAAACCAGGAGACAATCAGTATCATACAACCATGGTTATTTCCACAATACCACTAGAATCAACACCAAATCAATACCAAAAGCATATGTCTTTAACTATTTTGATCTAAAATGAGGAACGTTAACTTATCCAGAATATTCCTAAAGCTTGATTCGAATGCTTTTAGTCCAGAAATACATAGGACAAGGACTACCTCCTGCGGCAGCAAGGACCTTGGCGAGCCGCTGCGGCTCCCGCTCCTTGTCCTTGATATTCTCATTGTAAAACCTCCTGGCCGCCTTGGAGAACTTGGGCGGCGCAGTCGGGGCGGCCTTCCGTGCCTTGACGCTGGCATTGGAAGCAGCCGCGGCGGCGGCGGCGGCAACCGCGCCTTTTGGGCCCTTGAGGGATTCCTTCTTGGCGGCCTTCTTGGCCTCCGCCTCCGCGAGCGCGATGGCCTGGAGCACGTCCGGCGGCGGGGAGGTGCTGAGGCGGGGCTTGCCGTCCTCCCCGCGGACGATCCACGGGACCAGTGGCTGCGCGGACGACGGGGCCTTTTTGGACGGCGCGGGCTCCGCGAAGGTGATGTTGAAGTCCGGGGAGGCGGGGGGGGAGGTGGACGAGGTGGCCCGGAGGAGGAGGGGGGGGAGGCGGCGGCCTACGCGGAGCACGGAGGCGGGCCGGGTGAGGAAAGGGTGGAGGGAGACGGCAGCGGTGGCGACGGCCATGGGCAGGGGCGCGCGGCGGGCGGGTGCTACGCTGCTGCAGAGTTGCTGCCGTCAGGATCTGCGGGGTTTATCGGATAATCGCCGCGCTTGCGCCACGGAGATGCTGGGAGCCGAGAGACCCAGACGAAAATGGGCTAGAAGAGCCTCTCAAACAAGGATCGTCGTGGGCCGGCCCAGGAGAGCCCCACTCCTAAATTCTTACTTTTTATATAAGTTTCAAATTCTGCTAAAAAAAGTTTCAAATTCCTTTTCTTGTTTTCCTTAAACGCGATCCTCTCTTTTAAAAACTTTTTATACATTTTTTTAATAACATACGTTTACGTTCCAATCTAATTGCAAGAAAGCATTCGTCTTGAGTTGGGTCAAAAAATAAATATCTTCAGCTGGCAACAGAACAAAGGACCAAAATTTAATTTCTTAAAATTGGCAGGGGCCGCGCGAACGCGTACCCCCTCTACCACAAATTATGACGTCCACTCTCCCACTTGGGGAGATGGTAGGCCTACGCGCCCACCAAGTGCAATGTGGGCCATAGACCTAGGCCATGGCCCTTCATGATCGGCCATCGACCCCGTCCAGGTAAGTATGGAGCAACGTCGCTCCTGGCCTTTCTTTTATAGCGAGCCCTCTCGTCTGACTCTCCTCAGGCAAGCGAGGTGGTACTAGCCGAGCCCGTCTCTTGTCTGTTGCGTCATTGCGCTCCAAGCCTGAACTGCGCGATCTTACGTGGGCCGTATTATAAGTGGGCCTGCTTGTCCAGGCCGAATTTCGTGCCTTCCGTTCTAGCCTATCCACTGCTGAGTGTGGAGTGAATGAAAAATAATCATTCCTTATTAAAAAAAAGGTTATTTGGTTTGATACTATTGAAATTTTCACATTTTAGAGATGTACCATTACAATTCGTCGTATTAGAAATACGCCATTGAAACTCTTCACTTCTTCTAGAAATCACATTACGTACGTATGCTCGCGTCCTGGCCCAGTTGCAGCCATCCGTATTTCTGTATGGACGTTCTTGCCCCTGTGGCCATCTGTGAAAAGCTCCCTGGCCCCTGCGTTCGTGGCTGTGGCCACCATGGTTCACCTTACCGTTGGTAACCGGCCCGGTTACCGCGGTTACCGGTGTTACCGG